>JAOTQE010052615.1:0-45615 GCA_025631205.1 Nesometra sesokonis
AGGGGAGGATACAGACTTTTGGAAAGGATGGGGGTGGAAGGGGGACGATAGAGGGTGAATTTTTTAGGGAAGTCCGGGGGGAATGTTCTAGGATTTGCTTCGCAGCATTCACTTACAATTTGTAATTACTAGTATAGACTTAGAGCAAGTCTAGGTATGTACACAGATGCGGGTAAATTTGTATGTAAAAGTCATGTTATTGTTAGCCGTTGTTTGTATGTAAATATTCAAAATAAAATGAAACATTTATCTGTATAATTTAGTATTGAGTTTGTAGTTTGTTGCTAATTTGGCATTCATGATAGGATAGTGTCATAACTTCACAATAACACGTAGACCTATGCGCAAAATATATTTGGCTTTGTTGTATCATTTGCAAATGTTGGAACAAATACCACATAAACAAATCGTTAAAATAATGTAGGCCTATATCATAATTATAATGCTGAGTGAGCATGCATAACCGATCCAAAATAAAATTCGGAGAACGTTTTCAGTGAGCGTCCAGTACAAGGCTCTTTCTTTATCATTGAACCAATGTTCTTTTTTCGGATCGTTAGCCATTATTTAGAGTTATGAAACCGTGTACCAAAATTATATTATGAATCTTTTAGTATTCAAACCCTTCTTTATACGGATACGGATCTTTAGCTATCGTATTTACTACATATGGGTGGAGCTCAGTCGGTCATTTTTATTAAACCATGAATTTCTGGGTCCAATCCAGTCTGACGTCTCTTCCTTTCTAAGGATCAGAACAAACCACGCCCTTTAAGTTTGGTTATGGGACTTGGTTAGCGAATCTTACTTGTGTTATAAATGGATTACCAGCAGCTTATTTATTAGAATGATTTACTATTTGAAATCCTTAGCCGTGTGTATAAGTAATACAAAGTAACTACGATTGCAGCCACGTACCGGTACTAACAGCGGAAACGTTCCCCAACAACAGTGAAATGAAAAACAAATAAATACATTCCGCTTACTTCAAATTCATGGTCAAAAAGATAACAAAACGTACGAAAGTTTTACAATTATTTTGACAATTAAACACCGTCACGTTGTTAGATAAGTATAAAAATACATCAATATACGTAGACTATTGAACGATGTGGCATTGGCATTGAAACTTTTTAACAATACATCTAAAAATAAAGAATACAAAGAATCTTGCTGATAAAACACCTATTGCTGAGATCCCCCACGCTCGATTGAACCTAAATAGACAGTCCTCCGATCTTTCACCCTTCCATTAGTTTCTAAGCAGCATTCAGCTAAAACCTTCATCTCATTCAAACATTGTTAGATCTCCAGACTAAAAGGCGCTTCCTGTAAGGCTGACGGTTTATGCAGTACGTTGCCCCCTTTTGCTGAAAAATGAAAAACACCAAGGTTTTGTCTTGAAATACGAAGGGTTCACTAATTCACTTCAAGTAAGAAAGTATAATGCATACTCCAAGCAATGAGATACACGCTATCGTGACAGGATTCAATATTTCGACATCAATTGTGTCATCATCAGAAGTTTTGTTTTGGCTTATAAAGATCGACGTAATTCATGAAACCTATAAAGCTCGTTACCAAGGTTACCAACTATAATGTTCGTTACCAATGCTTCTATACTTTTCATATTACTACACATGGGCGGATATAAGTGGGGGCGGCCCCGGCCCCCTTTCGGGGAGTAAAATATATTGAATATCATTACCATTGTCTATAAAACAAAACTATTCAGCAAGAATTGATCCCTTAACACCCTTTGAGGCCATGAGGACATCTAAAGTCTAAATTCCAAAATGTCCCGGAGAAGCATTCCCCGGACTTAAAAATTCTGAATCTCTACCGGCCTCCGCTTCCGGCCCCTTTTTCCAAAAGTCTGGATCCGCCCCTGCTACACAATGCCACTGAAACAAACAAACGCCGAAACATTTTTGCAGTTGTAATCAGCGAATATAACAATTTTACCTCTCAGGCACCCATCCATATATACTCCTGGGTGGAGTGTGAGGCAATGTGTATAAAGTATATTGCCCAAAAACACAAACAAACGATCTGACTGAGATTCGAATTCCCGATTAGAAGTTTGAACCGGCCGTAACCGCTGAGACAGGAGGTAAATTTACATACATGAAATCCAAATTTTAGGACAAAAAGTGTCCGCGTCCACTTACGGGAGGTGTCCGCTTACGAAAGGTGCCAAATGCACTGATTAGATAGGAAGAACAAACGGGTCTTTAAATTCCGTCCGTTATGGGAGGTGTTCGTTTACGAGGTGTCCGCACAGGGAGGTTCAACTGTACCTTTTTACATATGCCTATGTGATCACAAAATGTTCATAAAATGCCATTTAAAATGACCCTGCTTAGTCAATATGATCATGGACCTATAAATTAAAAATAATTCATAGGTCCATAATTTGATAAACTATTTTCAAATGTTGTTTTCTTAAAATTTACATTTTGGATGTTCGAACTTTGATTGTTCATAATTTTGCAAAGAGACATCGTATGAAATGTCAAAGATTATAAATCGTAGTCTCATAACATATAAATAACTAAATTTTCGATTTTGCGACTTATGTCTCATTTCGCTTGGCTCTTATTAGTTTAGTGCCTACTTGCTAATGAATGCTTGTTTAGCTTGTTTAGTAAGAATATCACGCACATTCACGTTGAAAATAAAAAAAAATACAGCACACTGCCCTCTACGTTAGTGTCGGCATGCTGTCGACACTAACATTATTTCTTCACAAAATACACAACAGTATATATGTTATATAACGGGCTAATTATATTAAGTTAAATTGGAATTCATACAAAATATTTCTTTTCTCTAAACTATTTAATTATTATTGTATTGTAATTAAATTACAGGGTGTGATAGGGGCAATGCTCACATACGGATACGTCAAATGAAAAACAGGCAAAAAAGGGTTAATCAAATGACACTTTGAAGTGTGTTTGCCGTATTAAGGAAATCAAAATAACCACGTTTATTTATTAAGCCTACAAGGAAAAAATAGCTAATCGCTGCAACACAAAGCAATATCAGCAATGTACACATTATAAGTGAGGTTTCGCAACGAAACGAAATTTACTAAATATATTACATTTTCTACCACGAATGGTTTATGATCATCCATAAGTACTGAACAATGATATGACAGATATTCAAGGTTTTTAAATGAAACGTTACAAGAATTTATGACGTACCGTACGTTTTCGTATTTCGTGAAGTTGAGAAACCTCCCTATAAAGGTGTTTCTTTATTCCTTTAAATCCACATCACAAGCATTGTAAAATGATTTATATTATTCTAAAAATGACAAAAGATTCATCACCAATACTTGAAATTAACTTGCTCATATTAAAGTAACATCAAAGTTAATAACTTGAAAATTGAAATTAGTTTATTTAAAAGTTTCATAAGATTTTTACACCGAAAAGAGACAAAAAATTATAACGGTTTCCATCCTTTTAATGGATTTTTACTTATTTTTAGCATTATAATGTTGCAAAATTAGGGGTTAATATTATGTTAACATTCAAACTTCGAGTGGAATTATCATAATGCATATATTTTTTTCAAAATAAGCTAGTTAATTTCAAAATATTTTTTTGTCATTTTCCGGATGACAATACATATACTTTCACACTAAAATCCAATTATCATATGTTATTTCTGTTCAAATACATAATGGTTGTTTTATCTAACAACAAAAAGCAATGGCATAATTGCCAAGTGGTCAAATTAATGAATGTACTATGACGTGAGAAGATATTGTAATGTTACCATGTACACAATTCGTCGCAAGATACACTATAACAGTTTGCACTCATTAAAAAAAACGGGAAGTCCTGGCAGCTAGGATGCCAAGAAAATTCTTTAAATTTTACGGACATTAACCCGTAAAATTTACGGGATATTCTTGGCATCCTGGCTGCTATTAGGGCCTTTTCCATAAATTTTACGGGATTTTACCGTAAAATTAATCGTTTGGTGTAGGAATATTCGGTAAATTCTGCTATAACCTACTTGAACCTAAACCTTAACCTATGTCCTGCATGCCTATTTGATCATCGACTTGCCTATCAAATCGTATCTAATTATTTTTTCGTTTCATTTTATAAAAAAAATCGATATAATGAAAGGAATAATTTAAAATTAAAATATAATAAACCTCTTTCTTTTGTACGTTGGAATCTACAACGAGAGTAAGGTGTCCGAAAATCAATAATACCGCCCTCTATTGTTAAAAAACTTTTTGTGTCGTCATCAAACTTTTAGTACAACGGGAGACAAATCTAAATAACAGTGGAGTTCATACTCGCAACGTGCAACAATGCAAGTGGACTGTGTCAATTTTGTCAACGGACTTCACCAAGGTTTTTTAAATGATGTTCTTCAAAACAATAAATAAATAAATAAATAAAAATAAAAACAACAATAGGCCTAATACTGTAATACTTTCGCAAGAACTGGAGGCCTGTATCCAAAAGAAATTTCACCAATAATCCTAACAAAATTTTAATTTTTTTTTTGTTTCGCGGTTTTATTTTAAATCAATACCGAAGAGATATAATGAGTTTGACATTTTAGGCCTATCTTTAGGTGCCTAAAATGGATTATGGTTTTACTAAACTTTATTGAAGTTACATCTCGGCTGGTGGCGCTGTGCATAGAATTCGATGTGTGTCTTGATTTTAATTTGATATCCTATTTTTCAATGATCCCTGGAAAAGATCTCCCGGTTTTAAACAAAGAATATACTATTTCCTTAAATAATTCTTCAGTTTATACTTATAATTAGATGTTGCATGGTCGGGAGAATTTATTTTATTAAAATAAATAAGGCATATATTCAACAACATAATCATTCAGTCTTATACATAAATGAACAGATCTGGTTTCATACTTTATTCAATATTGGCCTTTATGCACTTAGGCAAATGTATATTTGAACTTTTATTAATAATAAAATAGATCTTAATGTATATAACACGTAGTGCATATTATTGTACACATGAGCATAATATTATTGTCTCGCTTCATAAAACCGTAATTAAATGGTTCTTGATAACTAACTGTGGAGCCATTCGTGTCTTGTGGATAAACCACTTACGATCTGTCTGGACGTTAATGTTATAATGATATAATAACCAGTTACAAGCATTTCCCAAAGATAACCGTTTTTTTCTGTGGAGTAATGATTGGTAAAGAGTGGAAGGTGGGGTATGCAAGAGAGAACAAAACAGGAAAATGGCATGAGAGATCATCACATTCTACTTCCTTTATAGTTTTTTCTTTCTTTATTGATGCAATGTAATTTATTGAATACATAAAGGACCAAATTGAGAGTAAGTCACATTCTCATAGTCCATCGTTGTGTCTCGGTTCGTATTTGTTTTATCTGTTACTTGTTTTAAGCTCAGATAATGAATGGGATATTACATTATTCCAATGATAAAAAGAGTGCATTTTTAAGTGTTTAATGATTTAAATTGTTATCTTGTTAGAAGATACCATACGATTATTATTATAAAATTTCATTTTTCAAAAGAAAAAAAAAAGACTGCTGTCAGTCAGGTAAGTTACATTTTTAGTTTTCAAAGAAATTTTATAATAAATCTGTCAGTCGGTTGGTTGGTCAGTTGCCTAGGCCGATCGGTTAGTTGATTGGTTGGTTTGTATGTTAGCTGATTGGTTGATTGGTTGGTTAATTGGTTTCTTGGTTGGTTGGCTGGCTGGCTGGTTGGTTGGTTGGTTTGGTTGGTTGGCTGGCTTGTTTGTTGTTTGGGTGTTTGTTGGTTGTTGGTTGATTGGTTGGTTGGTTGGTTGATTGGTTGGTGGTTGGCTGGCTGGCTGGCTGGTTTTTTGTTTGGGTGTTTGTTGGTTGGTTGGCTGGTTGGTTTGTTTGTTTGTTGGTTGGTTGGTTATTTGGTTGGTTTAATGGTTATGTGGCTGGCTGGTTGGTTAGCTGATTTTTCATTTGTCCCCGTTGAACATGGTATTAATTCTAGTTCTAATAAATCAGCTCCTTGGGTATATAGCAAAGGGAGTCTCTTAAAATGTCTTTCAGTTGGTTATCACTTGTCGATGCCCATACGTTCAATGTGCTATTTTTCAAGTTTTCTGTAGTCCAATTTACTTACCATGCAGTTTTATAGTGATGTTTGTTTATAATCCCCTATAGCTTAATTTGTCAATAGGTCAATTCTTTGGTCGATGTCCATAATGGGCTACATTAGCCTATATAGCCTAAGTCATGTAGTCCAATTGGTTTGCAAGGCAGCTGTTACAGCAGGGGCAGATTTGGGGAGTGGTGCAATCGCCGAAACGTTGCATCCCCATATTAGGTGCGTCGGCCCTAAATTGACCCCAAAAATAAATTATAGACCTATAGGCCTATATGAACCAAGCGTAAGATTAAGGAGCCCAAACACGGAAAACTTGGTACATAACTTTATTTCTTGCCAACATGGAGCCACACCAACTCGTGAGAAAATGCGCCCTTCCCTTTAGCTGGACCCAGTGGATCCACACCTGTATAGTTATGCCTGTCGTTCATCCAGTTGGGGAGGTGGTCAGTAGGTCGGTCTGTCGACCCCTTATGCGATCAAATTTCAATTACGTTTTGTATGCCTTTTAAGATCTGATAGTCCCTTAGTTACAAAGCAGGCAGTTTCTTAAGTAATGTCAGTCAGTCATCTAATCAGTCTGTCGGTCACTTGTTATTAGAATGTCTGTTAATTATGTGGAATTTTTGTATTTTGTAGAGATACGAATAAGTTTAATCAATTCAAAACGATATAATGATCCCTTTTGCTCTCAGCCATCGACCGAAATATAGCCTACTCTCTGGCATCATTTTTAGGTCTCCTGAAGCAAACGCTGGATCATGACCCAAGTGTGTTTAAAATAATTGAGGATGTATTTATTTTAAATAATAATAATAATAAACATTATAAAAAATGTATACTAATATGAATTAATAACCTCATTCAAACTCCCGTTGACTATATCGGCCAAACCTCAATTGCGGACGATGGACCTATATAGAATTGGGTCACAAAATGTTCGGTCAAAATGCAAGAAGATCATGTTTAACATACATGACGGTATGACTGTTATTTATTAATATGTACAATTATATTATTAATATTGTGAACCAAGTGATTGTAAGCCACTGTGAATGTCGTTCCTTATGACAGTTATACACACTGTCGTTGGTTACACAGCTGCGGTTGTAATTTGTGAACCGATGGGTTGCTAATGAGTACACCTGTAATCGTGCCAGTTTGTCATTCTTGTAAACAATAAATTGTTGCGTCTTTTTGCAACATGCCCACTGGCTCTAAATTAAGAACAACATAGATACAATGTGCCCTGGTTAATGCTAATGTAAGTAGTTCGCGTGTTGCTCTAATTGAGATGTGCCAAAATTGTCTACTCGACATGAGCATGCTTGCTATGTTATAACTAAATTAATTCTGTTCCGAATTATGTCCTTGACATACATATAGTGGTTTCTTGGATGTTTAGTATATCGCCAGGGACACCACGAACTGTTATGCGCTTCTACAGCGCGTAAAGCGACGCGCAACGCGCGCGTGCAGTGATTAACAAATAGGAGCGAATATTTCTATACGCATGCATTTGTGAACGCGCGCGTAACAATATTTATATCTCTTTGTGATGTCAGTAACGATATTTTCTAAATTTCCAATAATACCGGTATTGTTTTATTGAATTAATACTATTCTTCAAATGTGACGTGTATATATGTAAAATTAAAATCTAAAATTGGTACTCCATACCAGGATCGACAAAGCCTAATCTTATTAATGGTTACAATCATTGTATTCTTTGTCGTGTTTATATCTCTTTACAGTTGGAGCTCCGAGAAAGAATCTCTAGAAACAACTGTATGATTAAAACGTTAATTAGACCTGACCCCGTTCGATGGGTGGGTGGTGTTTACAATATTCAAGAAAGGAAGCTAACGATTTAAAAATAATTCCTCGAATGAGCTCGAAGAGAGCCTGTTTTGCATAAGACCTCACAAAGTTGTGGAAAATATCATTATTTACATTTGCGATTAACTAGCTTTTTAATAGTAATATTAGTAATTTATTAATAAATAAAGGTTTTGATTTACCTATTTTCTCCTTAATTTAAATGTACAACAGATTTTAAAATTTGGAAATTAAATTAGGAGCATGATATCACATTTTTATAAAGGTTAAAATCCTAGGATCGGCCCGTAAGAATATGATTACAACGATGCTTCACTTCTCCCCAGGTTTAAAAGATAGATCTTGTCTGTGTAGTGATTGACAGTCGAATAAACCAAGACAGGGGACACTTAATTAGCTTATATTATTGGGAATAGCATGAGGACTAGGCATAGGCACACACGATCTATTCGGTTAGGGCAGGAGTCCCCGGGTGACGGGTTTTGAGTCCGTAAAGCCTATAATACGCTAGTTCCTGTTTCAAATGATTTTAATCGCGTTTGTATTGGATACAACAATCTCAGTTATGTCAGTTTGATTGCACCATGGGTAATTCGATGGAAATCGTATAAGTTGTTAACCACACCCCTTATATTGTACTGAAATCCTTGAATTTGCCAGGCTTGAGATGAGAGAAGTAGATAAAGGGTTGAAATTAATCCGAGATGGATTATTGAACTACAGGCATAGGAAACAAGTTACAATGTCAGTTTGTTCAGGTGAATCAGCAGAAGGCTCGTGGCAATTTAAGCCTATCTTACACCATACACAGGTGAGCAGTGTGTCGGCCAAGGACATGCCTTTCTGGGTCACATCACAGAGGCCTAGGCCAGTCCCATGTGATTCAACATAGCCTACAGCTGTCAGTAATCACGTTTATCTGTAAACGAGTACTGCTTGCTTAAATCAATTTAGTATCTTTAAGTATTTCCTTTACGAAATAATCCCCTATTCAGGTTTAAGGTGTCATCAACATAAATCATAATTCTTTCAATTAGATATTACAGCCGGAGCGAATGGGCGTCAAAGTGTGACAACTCATCAAGATAGTTTGCATTAGTTTGACAAGAGTGTTGAAAAGTTTACTTTGACAACCACCTGGTGGCGCCCACTACATATGACGTCATCAATAAAGTACCTAAATACAAATTGTAAAACTTGTCTTATTCATTCTAGTATAAAATTATAATAAAATGAACTATAATGCTCTTTATTAGGTATTCGAACATTCATCCAACTAATTAATAGTAACACATTAATTAGACACAGACACTTAGTAAATTTATGTTATTTATTGTTAACTTGTGGTAGCAACGTCAGGATTGACAATTTTATTTTTACAATAACGTGTTATTGAAACACGGGCCGCTTTTATAGGCAAGTACAGGCCTACAGTAGGAAATAATAATTATTTACAATATCATAATTATATTTACAGAGCAATATAAACACATTGTTTTTATAACTGTACCTTTTAAATAACCGTATCTTCAGTGATACCACAACAGTTATGCACGCATACAGAGAGGCGCGTAAGACGCAAAACGCGCGCGTGTAGTGATTAACCAATAGGAGCGTTTGTGTATCTTGATGACGTCACTAAGGATGTGAAGCACAAAACTCTATTCACAGGTTTATGTCCGGACGGCGCGCGTCCGTACGTCATATCACGTTTTATTTAGGCTATATAAATTTACCAAGCCTCAGATTTATTGGCATGGTTAGTTTACAATCTACAGTTATTTCTCCAAAAAATATGGTCCCAAACAGAAAACCAAAACTATGCGTTAAACCGAACCCTTTTTAATATCCCAAAATCATAAGCCAAATTGCAAATGTAATCTCTCTAAACAGAACTGTACGAAAAAACCGGACAAAGCAGACAGTCTAAAATGATCGGGTTTTAGAGAATTGATTGTATAAGACTATTATAAATATTAAGGATATATTTTACCCATAAAAAATAGACAAAGAAAAACACAAAGCTAAATTTATATATTTTCTTGCAGATTTTGAAATTGGTGAAACCACATAGGCCTACGGGGCGAGTTTGGGAAATTCAACGTTTTGTTAACAAAATTATGTTAACAAAATTTATTGTTACCGCAAAATAACGATAATTTTGTTAAACAAAATGCTGTTTTGTGGCGAAAAAATAAATTCTTGAAAATTATTATCGTTATGTTGTGGTAACGAACTAAATTTTGTTAACAAAATATAACTTTGTCTTCTCCAAAAATGGTGTTTTGTTAACAAAACGGTGAATGTCCCAAACTCGCCACGTACCATAGAACCACAACTGTTATGCACGCGTACAGAATTTCCGCACATAGGCACGGAAAACGCGTGATTCAAAATATGAGCGTTTAGTTGTGTGTCTATACGCGCGCCTTTCTGTATTGCCACCATAGATTTATTATTTACGGCTAGATGGTGAACTTCCACAGAATACATAGCCCACTGAGTGCAGTTCCATGGAAACGGCTACTATTCCGGAATCCAACCAATCGAATCGTGTTACGTTCTAACGCTGTTGCTACGTCGAAATTGCGCCCCCAATCTTTCATAAAAGTTTCAAATTTATCAATAAATTAAAGTAAATTTAATCCAAATATAAAGACATTGATAACATATAAAATATATGTAACATATGTAAATAATTTTTATGACAAAAGAATTTTAGAAATACAATAATTGTAAAACATATTTTTATTTAACTTACATGTTTGTGACGAAGCCTGACGAAATCAAAATACCCCTTGATTAGGACATAACTTACCATGGAGGAAATAGTTAATACAACTGTTCTCTCCATGTTTATATATACTTTAATGCCTACAACACATTATTGATCATTGCATTAGGATAGTTAATATTTGGGCCTGTCTTTTTTCATCATTTTATCAATTACAGCAAGGGTTGTTCCTCATTGCATCTAGCTTAAAATCTAAAACCGTGGACGGTAAAGTTGATTGGTTTTATATGATCAGCTAACCCGTTTGCTGCTGTATATTAAACATGGAACTGTGTAGAAATATGAACAGTCTTATGGTAGAAATAAATTAACAAATTTGACAATATAAACATTGATATTACGAGTATTACTCTTACTCTATCGAGTGATCTATTCTTTGTGGAGTGACTTTAGGGACCACTCCAAGTGATTAAAAATTCACTCTAAAGGAGTGAAATCGCTCACTCTTTTGCAGAAAATTCACTCCAAAAGAGTGGATTTGGAGTGCTGGGAATTCAATCTTTTAAGAGTGGACCCTCAGTTCAGTCTTATTCTTTAAAATTCACTCCAAAAGAGTGAAGTTTCACTCTTTTACATCAACAGAGCAATGAAACCAACCATAAAGCTTGATCCATATAAAACAAGCAACATCAATACGAAATATATCATAATACAGTTGAACCTCGCTTACGTATACGTAATTTTTAAAACGTTTTACTCTCTATCGGCCAAAATTCTCGTAAGCGGACACCTCCCGTAAGAATACACTTTTCTCAGACCCGAGGGTGTCCGCTTACGAGAGGTTCAACTTTACACTTTTTAATAGTAAAGCTATTTAGCCAGTTTCAGTTTCAAATGTAAGCCACCTGGTATGGTTTGATAGCAATTGTGTTAACATTTTCATTAGGCCCAATAACTGCGTTAACCTTTTTCATTAGATCCACAACTGCGTTAACATTTTCATTAGGCCCTATAACTGCGTTCAAATTTTCATTAGGCCCACAACTACGTTAACATTTTTCTTTTAGTTTAGCAGGGGCAGTGGAACCGATAGGCCTACGGCAGGTACGGCGGCCTCCGTACCAATATTTTGCCATGACTTTTTATTCGACATATTTTGCCAGGTCTGCCCACCGACCGTGGCGCTTATATTACACAGAGGACCCTCCTGCCGTACCAGTCAGTAAGCGCTTTAGCCGCCCTAGATACTAAAATGTATAAAAACAAATGTTTATTTTTTTTAACGATAATTGCTTTATAATTTTAAAATGGCAGTAACACAACGAAGAGACACGAATTGATATGCGCGCGTAAAGAAAGGCGCGTGAAAACGCAAAACGCGCGCGTGCAGTGATTAACCAATTAGAGTGCGTTTATAGTTTGTCTCTACGCGCCTTTCAGTACGGTAAGCGCGCCTAAGTGTGTGCCTCTTTAGACGATTATCCAAATATCAAGACATTGGGCTTATGACTGTCTTTCTTAAATAAAATAACCTACAGTAGGTGTCGCAACAGTCTAAACACATCGTGAATTACAGGATATTCAAGGAAACTCTGTTGATCTGGAAAACTTGGGACGACAATTCTCAAGTAGGTTTCGTTGTGATGACAACTGTTGGCACCTGATCCCCTTCCCGATCCCCTGTCCCGTACGGTTCCTCATTGTTCTTCCAGGTCGAGTTACCTGACGAGAACAATAATTTATACCGTTCGGTTAAAGACATACGCTGAAAAATTGAATATCACGTTACCAATTGTATTACATATCATGATAGTCTCAAAAAACCATAGATAAAATGCATGCAGCAGGCGCGGATCCAAAGGAGCGGGGCCCCCGAACCAGGCCTTTTTGACCTCGACGAATATTATTTGAACTGGGAAAAACCCATTGTTTGCAATAAATTATCTGTGAAAATTGCCTAGACCCTAGACCGTTAGAAACAACACGAAATTTGGCACGGGTCCCCTCTATCCGGCATCGGGTCTCCTCTATCCGGCATCGGGTCTCCTCTATCCGGCATCGGGTCTCCTCTATCCAGCTCAGGCTGTATCCACCCCTGTGCAGCATTTTGGACGTTGGATGTTAAGCTCCAGAACGTATGAGGAGAAAATGTAATACAATTTCTAAACATTTGACCATGGGTATGGTATGAAATCTAAAGACAGTGGTCTTAAATTTCACGGATTTTTTCTAAAAGTAATCACACTCGCACTTCTTCGTCATTTCCAATACGGGAAACTTTCATTATAGGCCTAGTAGGGTCATAAAACTAAAATATTAATCAACTTAGGCCTATATCGGTAATACATTGCTCTTTTCTTCGGTTGCCGCATGTAAGATCAGTGCTGCATCAGGCATTCAAATGACGTACGGACACTATTTTAAAATAATGCCCTCTAGTTTTACTGCCATTGACTTATAATACAAAATTATATACAATTTAATATATAATCTTTATATAATATTTATATAATTATGTTACATCTTGTATTCATTATTTGATGTCTTAGCTGGAATCTTCTTTTATAGGTACTGTCGAATGATTATACAGTCCTTGGGCCATTAGTTCTGTTGCTAAATCATTTCTAATACCGTTTGATTTCTTGATCTTTGCTCGCTTATTTTGGAACCATATCTTGATCTGTGACTCATTCAAGTTTAAGTCGTCTGCCAAACTACGGCGGCGCTGTTCTGTTAGATAGTGATTAACACGAAATTCTTCCTTCAATCGCTGTAATTGTTCAGCAGTAAACGCCGTTCTAGGTCTCTTCTCTTCCCTCTTGTCTCTAGTTAAACGCCTTGTTCTAGGACCTGTAAAAATAAACAGAAGAATCAGGTCATTTATGTTGATTTTGGAAATAAGTTTCATAAATTGCTGGGGCAGATGTAGGTTGGGGGGTGGGGGACGAGGAGGTGGAGGGCAGACGGGGTCTTCCCTTTATATCGTCATAGTACATAGTATGCCCCTTGTAAATTGTATCCCAACACAACATTAAGAGACTGAAATCAGGCAAAATATTAATAATTTTCTTTTCCGTTATTTAAAAATCAAGAACTAATTCCCATCGGTGTGAAATATTGAGCCGCGCCCCAACTATTACAAAATTTTAGATCCGTCCCTGAATTACTTTTCACTGGAAAAATATTTATTAAAATGAACATGACATTTAAGCCAAATTTGGTGATTTGGACTCTGCCAACACGTTAAGCACCCATGCCATTCACTTTTAGGATTACTAGGGATCTAAAAACATATATTCAGATCCCTGCGACAACTATATAAAGATGATAGACCAAAAAGACAGAGGGGAAGTAGTTTTTTTCGAAATATTTATTTTATTTTTTGAGTTAATTCGTCCATTTGCATAGGTGTTTTGGAATGTGAACCTGTAAAACAACGCTTGCCCTTTTCCAAAAAATCCTGAATGCACCCATGATGATGCCCTCTATAGGCCTTATGAAATCGTCAGCAACACCAAAAAAGGGCACACATTATTATTATGCCAGGGAACAGTGTAATTTAACTGCAAAGATAATACAAAGGGAAAGATCGACCACATTCAATTATGCGCGGAACTCCATCCGGGTTCCAATTTCAATCGGACCCAAGGCGGCGCACTTTTCCAAGCACGTATTCTATGGTTCGCACAGCCCACCTGCAAAGCGCGATATTCGACCGTTACCACAGAGTATTCAACGGGCAGCCCGTCCCACGCTGTTGGCAGAAAAATTGGGTGTCCAATGCGCCATTTTGAGGGTTCCATTCTAAACCATGCGAACCGTGGCGTGTGCTCATTCTTGTG
The DNA here is from genome assembly GCA_025631205.1 of Nesometra sesokonis. NCBI lineage: Eukaryota > Metazoa > Echinodermata > Crinoidea > Comatulida > Antedonidae > Nesometra > Nesometra sesokonis. Next base: position 14,553 of record JAOTQE010052615.1, read on the forward strand.
CTATTTATATTCTTTGTAACTGTTCCATGGTTATGCGCGCGTACAGAACGTGAACGCTCTTATATGTTAATCACTCCACGCGCGCGTTTTGCGTTTCTTTACGCGCACTTTTGTACGCGCGCATAGCAGTTTGCCTCTTCGTGATCACTGGCGGTATGAAATACACGAAATTAGTATACAATTAAAAAGTAACATCAATTTTATTAAGTTGAGCATCAAAATGAATTCAACATTTTTAACATTAGACAGCCATTTTGAAAACCAATATGGCCGCCATTTAAAGAGATTTAAACGTCATAAGTGGGTTCATAGGCAATCAAGACAACAAGAAAATATCAAATCTAGAAATTTGACAGCATTGTTTTTTTTTATTCAGCATGCTTTAGAAATAAAGAAAAATGAATTTTAAACTTTCCCAAAAAATGTGAACAAAAATACATACGCAACCGGACCGTTTTGACAGGCCAAGATAAGAATGACGAGGTAATTCTTGAAATGATAAATAATGTAATTTTAAAAGGGTATAGAGAAGACATGTTAGTATTTTATATCGGAAATAGAACAAAGAAATCGAGTCTCATCCATATTTTATTAATCAAATAATCTAAGCCCTTCTTTGCTTGACGACTTGACTCGCCATTGCTTGAACGGCTACGCTCCCCTGCGCACATTATTACAAATGACGTTAAGCGCTAATTTATCCAGAAAAGGCGTTGAATCGGGACGAAGCGTGAGACTTACTAAAACCAAAACGAGGTTTTGGTGTTATTGTTAATTGCTTTAATTTCCACTTCATCTAGCACTGAATAAAAGTATAAAGGTGATTTCAGAAATCACCTTTTGTTTAAGTTAATGTATTTGTTAATTAAATGCATTAATTGAATATGTTCTAAAATCATTGAAGCCGAAAATTGAGTACGGTTTGTTTATGTGTCTTAATGAGACCTAGAAAAACATTAGCAGAAGACAATGGTATTAATATCATGATACATGTACGTTATTAAACAATCAAACATACATATGTCAAAATTAGACATATTTTTCATAAATATTATTAATGTGATATTTAGCCAATTATAATATTAATAATAACAATTAAGAATAATGAGAATGACATTGACAATGATGATGATAATAATTATGATGATGATAATGATGATGATGATGATGATGATGACGACGACGATGTTGAGGATGACAGTAGACGGCGGCGACGGCGACAAACGACGACGATGATGACAATCAAGATGATGATGGTGATGATGATGATGATGAAGATGATGATTTTAATGTTGATGATGATGATGATGATGACGAAGACGAAGATGAGTTTTGATGATGATGACCGTGGCGGTGATGATGATGATGATGATGATGGATGATTTAAACTAGAGAACAGTTAAATTACAATTATAATACAATGTTATTTAACTGTTCCCTGATTTAAACAGAATGCAGAAAAAATGGTGAGGCAAAATGAATCAATTTTGTGATGATGATGATGATGATGATTTTGATGTTGATGACGATGATGATGACAAGGACGATGATGGGTTTTGATGATGACGACGGTAGTGGTGATGGTAATGGATGATTTAAACCAGGGAACAGTTAAATTACAATTACAATACAATAAATTTAACTGTGATTTAACCAGAATAAAAAAAAGTCAGACAAAATTAATCAACCAGATGTCCTTCACCATCGATGATCGTCAGTTTACTGATATCATCATGATAATAATCATTCATGATGAAGATGATTTTGATGATGATGATGATGATGATAACGACGAGCACGATGAAGATAGTGATGATGATGATGATGATAATGTTGATGATGACGATGATGATGATGATTTTGTTGACAATGATGATAATGTTGATGATGACAATAATGGTGGAGATAGCAAAATTGAAACAGAAAGCAAAATGGACTGACAGACCTACATGCTGGCGAACTATCTAATGGGATAGTCGATACACATGTACTAATGAACTTCCTGTTACGTCTTTAAACCAATTTGGTTATTGGAACTTGAAAAAATAGCATATTAAACTTAATGTAAATTGATGCAAAACAAATCTCACTGACAGGCAGACAGACGGACCGAATGACAACCACAGGAATAATCAAACACATTACTAAGAAACTGCCTGATAAATTTCAAGTCAAGGACTTTTACAACTTGAAGAAAGTAAAAGGGTTTTAAAGATAGTAATGAGGACCAATCGACCGACCCACCGTACAACTGACCGATAGAGTGACGTCATCCATGGTAAAGTAAATAGATGCTTGAACGTATCTAACATTAATGTTGTATTCAAATATTTATTTAACAATTAAGACTACTAATTAATCGACCTTGTATATCATTGCACTGATGATTAATTCATCATAGTTCTTAAAGGCCTAAACTAATTAATAACATTTTAATTGACGCCTTGCTATTGGCTACAATAACGATGGAAGTGTCATGAATCAGTCCCAGTAATCATCAAATTATTTGCTTATCTAGTTAATATAGTGCAATCGTTTAAATAAATGTTGATTATAAAATGCCTGCTAATAAATTAAGCTTGACTTCTATTAATAAAATCACGGTGATGATGAATATTTTCCTTATCTATTTAATATATTGTAATCATTTAAACCAATGTGTGGTTTATAAAACTCATGTTAATAACTTAAGCTTAAATTCTATTAATATTAATTATGATCATGGTGATACTTGCCTTATCTATTTAATATATTGTAATCATTTAAATCGTTGTTGGTTATATTGATATAAACTCATGTTAATAACTTAAGCTTCAATTTTCTTTTTGTTTATTTGTGAATTACTCAACCTCATGGCCATAGGATAGATATGACGGTGGGTGTGTTCGAGTTGATCAATGTTTGGTTTGTAGGCCTTAGTCTTCCTATGGCCTACAAACCATTTTTAAAATTGTATGTCGAGGTCGGTCAGAGGGCTGGGAAATCAGTTCTGGTAGATTGGTACAAATGTATTTTAGCAAAATGATTTCTTTTTTAATGGATTATTTTTGGATGCATTTTTTACAAATATCGCAGTAATTTCATGCATTTCGTAGGTAGAATTGTTTAATGATTCCATGTTAACCAAAATATTAGATCAAGATAAGAAGAAAAAAAAAACGCTAACCTCGATTTTCGAGATTTTGGGTTGAACGGGCTTTGGCAACGCAACTTGTTACCCAGTGGCGTAAATGGGGTGGGGTGCTTATGGTACTGGAGGACCCCTCCTCGCTTAGGTAGTGAAGACAGAGGAAAAGAACCATAATATCACATTTTTGTCAAGGTTCGATGAGTGTTGGGCACCTCCTTCGCAGATTCCTGGATAAGCTCCTATCAGGCCTCCCTTACACTCGATAGGTAGATTATCATAGGCCTACTAAAATCCAAATTTTAAGTCAAAAAACTATCCGCGTCCGCTTACCAAATCTACTGATTGGATAGGACGAACACACTGGTCTTTGAATTAGTGTCCGTTATGGGAGGTGCCCGCTGAGCGGTGTCCACATATGGAATTCAACTTTATACAGATGCTTTAGACATGTAGGCCTATAATGCCAGTGTGGATTATTACAAAAAAACTGTACAATAAGAAAGACCTACTTGAAATAATGTTTTAAGGGCAAAAGATTTCTGTTCATGTCTAATTACGACCAATTACAGAAAATGTAGGCCTACAATAAATGAAAACTCATTGTACTTCAAACGTTAATACGGTACTACTTGAAAGGGCCATTACATACCACAAGTGAACATCTTATGGTACAATTACAGAATAAGGGTAAGGATGTACGTCCATGCCTGAGGATTAGACGTTGTGTCCCCAGGGCGCGAGTTTGGTTCCTGCAATAAGTATCGCGCCAATAACTGAGGACGGATGGCTTGTTAACACGGTGAAATAGGGGCCGATGTATATAGAAGGATGAGCTAAGTAGAGTATTTGTCAATCATCGAGACAGAGCAAGATACGGGTAATTTAGCAAGCAATACTATGCATGTATAGCTTCGGTTCGAAATGAGTTCATGTGTATCAAAACTTTGTGCTAGAAATATTATCATTAAATTTAAACTCCGGTAATACAATTGTCATTGTGAATGATTGGTTAAATATTAGTTAATTGTTTTTGCCATTATTATGAATTGATTTCTAAATTATTACTCTGATTGATTGTTTGACTATTTCGTTTGTTTAATAGATAAGTATAAAACTAAATTATTATTATTTTTTTAATAACACGTATAACACGCCTGTTAAAGTCACTACCATAACTTACCACCGGCGCTGTGGACATGATGTTCACGCATTCATTGACATAGTGTCACGTCATGTCTTGCTTTCAGGAACAGGCGCTACATTCTGTCCACGCCAGGGAGATTGTGCACCAGTACACCGGGGTAAACCCCTTCTCAGCTCGAGAGACGCACTAGGTTATTTTAAGTAAGTCATGCATAAGAGCCATACACTAGGCCTGCGGTTTATAGTCCTTATCCAAAAAAACTCCATTTTAGTCGTCAGATTTCATCTGACGGCAAACATTTGGTAAATAAGGTTTATTTATTGCTTGTCGGAAATCAAGGACTCTCCTTTATACGCATCCCTGTTGATGGATATTAGGGAGAATTTAGGAGGGGGTTCCCCCTTATCGTCAAAATGTAGTTGCGCCCCCACACTATATTAGAATCGCCGGGTCCAAAATCTACCATAAAAACCAAATAGACATACATATGGGCTAAAACAGGCTACAAGAGCACCAAAATGGGGAAATAACCTTTTTTTTTCTTGCTCGTCAAAATAAAACCGACAACCACGCCCACCCGGACCTGGCAAATGGCGCCCCCTTTACTTAATCAAGGGCGGATTTGTGGGAGGGGATGGTTGGAATCCACCCAGACCCCTCCCCATACTGCCAAAGATATTTTGCGCCGCCCCCTTATGTTAGGTTCGCCCCATAAAATGGACCCGCAAAATAAAAATAACGCCCAATAACACGCATGGGAAACACGCCCACTCCGATCGGAAATGGTGGTTCTTATCCCTTTTAGCTGAATCCGGTATCCACTCTTGTTGCTGTGGCAGCAAGACCTCCGCTAGAAAAGACTATTACATACATACGCGCACGCATTATAACTTCACACAAGTTGGTGCGGCTTTATATCTGATATAACATCCACAGTAGCTTATATCCCAAAACTCCAGTAATGTGCACCTCATCATAAGCTGAGGTTGAAAGCCAACCTTAGATTACCAGGGTAAATGTTTTTTTTATATAATTGATTAGGCATCCTAATTGATAAATCGATTAATTGAGTGATTCATTGATTGATTACTTGTTTTATTGACGCTGTCCATGCGAATAACGTGTAGATGTGTTTCTTCTATTAAGCCTAGGCCTATATCTGGGATCAAGAGTGAATAATGAACTTGACAACTAACGTGTCCCTTTAACTAACATTGGTTGTTTAATTCTAGCTTTAACAAGCACTTTGCAGCAAAAAGCCACTCGGATGAACCGAAGTGTTGCTAATAGGCAATTTGAATTATCTATACACGATATGATTACAACGAAAAACAAATATTTAAAGTCGTTATGGATACTGCTGACAAGCGCTAGTAACTGGCATTCTAGTCGTCGACGTATCAAGTTGATTAGCTTCAATTATTTTACCATACTCAATTTATAAACAAAGATGTTGTAGCGTAGAATTTATCGATGATTTGGTTTTATAAGTCATAGTAATGCATCATAAAACGAATTATCGATTTATCTTTTTTTTGCGTTTAAGGGTTGTTGTGGGGACAAACCACTCAATACAACATTCATTTAACATGAGATAATCAATGTGTTTTCGCCGTTAAAACAAAGTTACTGGGCCTTGTAGGTATGTATTGAGGAAATTACAGCTTATTACTGGACATAGACAGTATAGACAGGGCCCTAAATGATCAGTTCCGTCTGGAACTGGATAGGTCACCCTCTTTAAATAAGGTAATAAATAAATAAATAAAAAAAAAACATTATAGTTACACCAAAGTACAACGAACAATATTATATTTATATACAATTAACGATTTTTAGTTGGAATATTTCAGAATGATACACCAATGGCAATAACAATTCCGACTCTTTAGAAGAGTGTAAAGTTACTGCAGTGTTATCAGGGGCGGATCCAGAATTGTGATTTAGGGGGGGGGGGGGCTTCCGATTTTGGTTTCGGCAAGCAAAGAAAGAACCTGCTTGCATTAGGTATAACATTTCATCAGGAACTCATTGACTGTTAAACCCCCTTAAATCCGCCACTGGTTACTGTATTTAGTGTGCACACAAGCTATGTTGCACGAGGGACAAATGACTTCACGTCTAATCCAATAGAGGGTGCTCTCAATGCATGTAGATCATACTGAGCTGATATCAAGGAAAAGATAATTCGATCGATGGATATGCTAGAAAGGCATCGGTCTACTATCATTTTTTAGTCATTCTTGATGTGAAGATGATATATCAGAATGACATGATTATTGCCTTCGAGTCAATTCATCACGCTACCTGTTCATTAATTATTGAATTTAATGTGATTAATTCAGTACCTTCGTCGTTTACTGAGTTCTAAGAGTCGATATCGCCTAAAGTGTCTTTCGTCACATTGAGTAAGATCTAATATCGCACCAATAAAGATAATCAACATTGATATTATAATTGATGTTCTGTAAATATTCAATATAAACTATTTGGTACAGTAGCCTATTAATAGATAAATGCATCGAAAATAATCCATAATACATGTGACATTGTTTCTCTGTGTATTCAGATTTTTATAAAGTATGATATGATCAATATTCCCATTTGATGTTACCCGATACCTCATTTTGTACCAAGAAATACAAAAAATGGAAGGCAGGATAAATTTAAAAGAAATTAAAAAACATTTTAAAATACGCTATGTCTAACTCTATTACCATGTTCGTTATTTTAAGCCCATGCTTATTTTATTTTTGTTCATTTTTCCGAGACATTTCCATCTTTGAAGCTTCATTACGCCAGAATGTACACAGCCTGATCCCGGCTAATGTCGCCCTATGCCATGGGAATGTTTACTCCAGCGACGTGTAAATGCGCCTCCTCTGGGGAGCAATCTATTTGCAATTTTTAAATAAATTGTGACATAATAATCAAGAATATTACCCACAAAACGACATCCGATAGTATGACTTTTAGCGTTAGTCATTATAATGTAATTCCCATGTCACAAGCCCAGAACTATCTACCAATATGACGAGAAGGCGGTATTTGTCGCATTCAAACCAAGGGAGGGATAAGCGAGAAACTAGTTTTTCACAATAGGCACAAAAGGGCATTTTTTTTTCATTCCAAAAAAAAAAAAAAAAAAACCGGACGCGGACACTTTTTGTCTTAAAATTTAGATTGTTTTTTGTTAATTTACCATCCCATAAGCGGACATCCCGGAAAATTTATTGATGTTTCTGAACAACGAATAGGCCTATACAATTCTGAGCAATATTGTCCTTAAACTGTAATGGCTGAGAATCATTATTACTGAACCGTTCCCGTTGGGAATAAAAAAAAAACTTTCAAAACGTTAACAATCGTATCAGTAGGTAGGCTTAATATTTAAAAGTATTCCTAACTTCAAAATATGCAATAATAATAATTTCTATATTTTGTGAGTCAGATTAAGTCAACGAACAATGTCAATATATAAAACAAAACACTCAGTTAATCTTGAAACACCCTTTTAAATACTATTTGATTTAAATAAAATAAATGAAATGAAATAAACGTAAGGCTATACTTACTCATCAATCAATTAATAGTAAGAATAAATAAAAATATCTTTAAATATATGTTAATGCTGTTTTATTGCAATATAACTAAAACATCATTCTATTTATAACATCAATGGGCCTATTTTAAGATACGGTACATTTTATTAGCAAAATGATCACCAATAAAATCCCCTAACGTTGATAGAGAAGTAAACCGAATGTCGACATTACTGTGTCTATATTTGGAACATTATCTGTTCAAATAAGCGTAGGCTTACACAAGACACTATGGTAATTAAATTCACATTAAAAAAAAACCGTGCTCTATTAAGATGGTATCAAGATCCATACAAGACGATGAATTATGATTTACCACATTTCGTACGAAACTATTGCGATTTTTAAATAATGAAAAATCGTGCTCTGTCGTAACAAAAATCGTGAATGTGGGAATGGATCCAGGGTTGTGAATTGTGGATGGAGTGGGAAGGGGACTTATTGATTGACCAATTGACGGTACCCCAGTCTCTTTTTGACAAAACAGTTCCACTATTTTTCATAATTTACATCATGTGATCCCTATTTAGACATATTATACTGCTGTGTTTTTATTCATATAGACTGTAAATACGTTCAGGTAAATTTTAGGGGGTTAATCCTCTCTTAAACCCGCCTCTTGATTTGCAAAAAAAAATATAGGCCCTAGTGGAATATCGAAATCTTTATTTCTAAATATCTAAAATGAAATAAGCTGTATTGACAAAGCTCAAGCCCTAGTACTGTATACATTATCATTAAATTATTATTATCATTCTGCAAGTAACATTATTTTTCATCATTATATAATTAGGCCTATTCAATATTATTATTATTATTATTATCATTATTATTATTATTATTATTATCATTATTATTACTATTACTATTACTATTATTATTATTATTATTATTATTATTAGGCCTATTATTATTATCATTTTTTTTTGTTTTTGCATTGTCTGAAAAAAGGGACCAGGTAAACCTCGGGTAAACTATTTTGTGGGAAATCCATTATAATTATTATTACTTTGGAATTTTCTTTTAAGTTAAACCATAAAAAGTAGACTTACTTTTTGCTACGTAACCGAAACGTAGCGAAAATTAAGTCTACTTTTTATGGTTTAACTTAAAAGAAAATTAAAAAATAATGTATTTGCAACCAGATTAAAATCTAGAAAATTATTATTACGTTATATATTTAATATATTTTATCAATTATTATCATGTTACTGAATACTGCTTAGACGTTTCTTATGCGACTTAATCTATTCATTTATTTTCTTACTGATTAATATATTTATTATATACAATTATGAAACGTGTAATGTTTTTATTGTCCTGTCAAATTTAATATATTGCCAAAGTTCATACACGTTTGTTATTTTTTTCTTTTAGATTGAACAACCTCAAGTTACCTGTTGATTTGTCAACCTGAAAAACATGATGGCTCTTGTCATCGGCTTCGTTCTAATATTATCAAATTATATCGATTGTCGAACGAATTGGACATCGCTAAGTGGTTTATTGAGTAGCGATTTAGGCCGACACCTGTCTCGTCTTGTTATGGGCTAACTACATAGCACCCTGTCGTCGAAAAAAATAATTCGAATGTATCCTTTGGATAGGTTTGTATAAAAAGGTCGCTAGAATTTCTAAAAGTCTCCAAACAAAATTGAACCATTTCGTGAAGATGATGATGATGTTGTTGTTGATGATGATGATGATGATGATGATAATGATGATGATGATGATGATGATGATGATGTTGATGATGCTGATGATGTTGATGATGGTAATTAAAAAAAAATAATGAATGCTATTTCGGATAAAAATTAAAAATTAATATTGCTTTCATCATTAAAAGTCAAGTTTTACCAAATTAAAAAAAAATAAATAAAACACGTTGTCTTTTACAAACATCTAGACCAGTGTGTAAATAAGAAAATCGACTTTAAGTCAATTTGACGACACTGAACGGATCATCTTTACCCAAAGGAGCGGCTTCCTAGTAGGCCTATTTAATAAACACTTATTAGTAATGACAGGTTTGGATGTATAAAATTAAAAACGATTTTATTCTTAGTTTCATGATTATATTTAGCGTTTGTCTGTCATCGGTACTTGACTATAGAACACGGCGTTGATTTACGTGTTAAGCTGTAGGCAGGCGACTGACACATTTAACCAAAAGACTTTTTGTACGATTAGAAGGGATAATTATATAACCACAAACAGAAATAAATGACAGTTCTAATTGAAGATGTTTCCATATGAATATATTATTTGATTCGTATTCTTAATCTTAAGTTAAATAGTGAGGTTTCGCAACTTCACGAAATACAAAAACAAAAACGGATACGTCATACCTTCTTGTAACATTTGAATAGAACACCCTGAATATCTGTCACATTTGGTCAGTATTTTACGATGATCATCAAAAATTCATCTTTGGAATTAGAACTTTGATATATTTGTTAACACATTTAAAAATTAAAAAAAATGGAAGTATGACGTATCAGTTTTCGTAATTGTATTTCGTAAAGTTACGATACCTCACTATATTTGGCGGAGAGTTCGTTCGTCGGCCTTAGCAAAATATTTGGAAAGGTCTAGCAAAGAATTTTTGCGTTAGTCAAGACATAGAGAAAAGAAACTGTTTCTTTTCTCCATGGTCAAGACAAACAATGTTAAGGTAACGTAGTCAATGTTTAAGGTAACCAACGTACAACATCGATACGGGAGTCAATGTATAAGTTAACATCGGAAAATCATATCTTTAATATTAAACCGTGATTAAAATAAATTAAATACTGTAACGATAATATTACATTTTTTTTAAACTTAGATACTATCAACTATAACATGCTGTCTTTAGAATTCTCAACCGATGGATTTTACGGAATCAAAGTATAATCGGAAATAGAATATAACGAAATTGTCTTAAAAGTATGGGTGGCAATTTTCTTGGAATTTGTAGTAGGCCTACTGTATTAGTCACAAGTTCATTAACTTGATGAACAACGCCCTCTAATGTAAGTCAATTAAGTTAGATGTGAAATGAAATTCGAGTAACTGTACTGTTAATATGGAATTTGTTTCCTAAATATGTACAATATTGGGGAAGGTGAGTAATAATTAAAAAGTCATACAATATCAATAATTCTCTTGGCGGGTGCAAATAATCAAAACTTCGCACACGACACTGTAACCTCGAAAAATCTAGTTTGTTTGTTGGTGCAGATAAGACGCGCAGGAAGATGTAATTCCGAAACCAAAATAAAACTAACCATTATGTCAATCATTGGGATTATGAACTGTCTTGGTTTATCGCCCTAGGCGCTCTGAACTACGGGGCGTTTAGGACCAATTTAATAACCAGTCAATATTCATAGGCCTAGTATTACAATTATAATCCTTCAAAACGAGGGTATTTGTAAATTGTATGATTCATTTTTAACCTCTAAATGTGTGTCTTACTGTGCCTACCCGCAGGGATATTGTGTTCAAAACAAATTCAATTATTTCTTAACATGTCGATTGGTACGAAATATGCCTTCAATTTAGTATTTAAAAAAATGGACAGGAACCAGTTTTATTAAATATGTAATAACTGAAATATAATAATTATACTAAATTATATTGATGTATGTAATGATAGATACTTGAACAAACAAATAATTATAATAATCTACCTAGGCCTAATTTGTGTGAAAGTTTATTCGAGTATTGTAATTGTTTTCAGTAGTGGAAGGGAGCGTAGACACGTACTGCCCTTATTTCTACAATCCTTATGTTTTACTTCCATAAATTGTAAAACAACACAAGGTTGCAATTCGGTAAATCTCCGTTATTGGAAAAAAAAAAAAACAACAACACTGAACAAAACCATGGACTTGCCTCTGGTTGTCATCTAATATATTATAGAGGTCTAGCCCTGTTCTCCTGTAGTCCAAATGTTTAATGTGATATTTATTGAATATTTATACATTTTGTATGAAAATCCTATTTGTAGAAATATTAAGTTAAATCGACGCAGAGATGCCTTATTTGATCCTCAAACTATAATACAGAAATCAGTCTATTTGGCAACATAACGTCTCATTATCTCTCTTTTTTCACGATGTCTGTGTTCTATATTTCATAATTATATATTTAAAATATATATTGTGATGATTTATGTTAATGCATTTTATTGCTGGGTGTAACTGTTTGTATTTCCTATCGATTGAAACACACCATACGGATTTCCTGGTATTAACAACTTTATAAGTTTAAGTATTCCAAACGCCTTTTGTGACGTAAAAAAAGTTTATTATAGTAAAATATGTTACCATTTTCGCACGGTGATTTTCAGCCATGTGTTGCCGTGCACGTTTTTATATGGAATATCAGAATTACATAAGATTTTGTATTTATCTCATAGTACTAAACTTTAGATGAATCAGAAACAAGATTAAAAAAAAATATTTATAATTTCACTTTGCGAAGTTATGGTAGGTCTACCATTCTACAATTACAGTTGTTAAGTAAATGCTACTATTTTCTCCCATGTGTTTAAGTGAAATATCTGTGGTGGCAGAGCCAAGCCAAATGAGACATAAGTCGCAAATGCTAGTTTTCCACAATAGGTAGAAATTTCAAAATGGTCAATGTTTTCAAAATTGATTTTATTTAAAAAATTTAGAGTTCATACATTCAACTTTCATACTACCAGAACAATTTTAAGTTATATGATCAACAAACACTTGAAAAATGCAATTTAAAATGTCCTTGCTTATTCAATGTATACTGATAAACAATTTTCAAATGCAGTTTTCTCAAAATTTACATTTTAAATGTTCAAACTTTGATTGTCCATAACTTCGCAAGGAAACATCGTATGGAACTGATTGTTTGTTCATGTTAAAGATAATAATGTGTAGTTTTATAATCCATAAAAACCTCAATTTTCAATTTTCCGACCTATGTCTCATTTGGGCTGGCTCTGCCACCTGCGTTGTTCGTCTTAATTTATTTAAGTCTGAACTGAAGATGTGTTAGAAACAAACAAAAAATGTCTTTATATATATTCTACTTTGTGAAGTTTTGATAAATTTATAATTTAATATTAAACGTTTGTTAATTTAACATGGGCATTTCCTGTTTTATGTTATCCTGTATAAATATGTTTGAATAAAGAATAAAGAATAAAAGAATAAATAAATATTATGGTATTTAATTAATAATAGATTTAAAATTGAAATAAATACTATTTAGACAAATGTAAGCCTAATAGATAATAGATAGATAATAAATAAGATGTATTGACATTTTGTTTTCAAGAAGGGAAAAGTGGAATTCAGTGCTTATGATTTAAAAATGATTACTATTCTAATGATAACAGACACAATAATAAAGGAACTAATAAATGGATACAACATCACAAAAATACAGCGTCTTGGTCTCTGGAAAATGAGCTTAATAAATCAAAATAAAAGTATGATAAATAGGGTTTATTTGTTTAAGATACAAACACATGTTTACTCATACATTGTATTAAATGAAAACAATTTGTAAAAGACAGTAATAGTTGTATGACTAATGATACCAAATAATGTTAGACCCAATAAATAATAAATAGTCCTAATGATTTTTTTATTGACTGTGAATTACTATTTAGCATTATGATTATTACCGTAATCTCAATTAATTGAGAAATAAGAAATTTCCCCGTAAGAGGCGCCATCAAATGTTCTTCATAGCCTATCATAACCTAACCCAACTCTCTGATGTTACAACTGCAGCAGCCAATAAGATATGTTCATTGTCGATAATTATATTTTCAATCAATACCATCTTATTACATATTTCTCTTGGGACACTATGATATTCAAATTATCAATTCGGATGAGTTTACCTTTCATCGCCACTAAAATGGAGAGATCTGCATGAATATAAGGCTATAAAAACGTTCATATTTATGAACTATCATAAATCAACATAGATTTAATATTCTGATGGGGAAGAGCAGCACACATGCCTTTGAATAATAAATTGTTTAAATTATTATTAGTGTATCAATATAAGATAACTATATATTTATTGTATAGCGATGACCTGTTTCTGAAACTGTTTTTGGAAACAATCGCACATGAACTTGGATATCGAAATAATATTATAAACAATGTTTTGTAGAAGCAATCAAATTAATCAATGCCTAAGAATTTAGATTAATATTGATGCTATCATTTCAAAGAAGATAGGCCCTTTATTTTATTTTAAAAATAAATAAACCGTTTTGGATTATTATTGGTGGAACAATATACCAATTATAACTATGTATTAGCGATATCCTGATTCTAGAAACCGATAAACTTAGATAACAAATACCACAAACACATGAATTTGTAGACATCAATTAGTAATTTCTTATCAATTTATGAGGTTGTTACTTTCATTTTAAAGTAGATATCTTATTCATAAATAAATTTAGTTTTGATCTTTTTTATTAGTAGTACATTAATACTCAGTATTATTATGCCTAAGATAAGATAGTTACTGTTTATCAGGTATCATTATTAGGCAAGACATGGCAAAACCACCAAGTTGTGTCGCACTGCAAGTTATTCAGAAATACGCAAATAAACAACAGGAAATATATATAAATACAAAGGATTTTTTTTTTCTATTTTCTTCCATAACTTCTTGGTGGTTTTGTCATTTTATGCCTCACATTCAGAAACATCACAATACTATAATAATTTAGATATGTGAAAATACCATAAAAAATAACAAATCGTGACTTCAAATTAAATAAATAATTTTGACAGAATTTACAGCAATGGTTAGTGATGACATATATTTAGAAACTGTTGTTAACAAATTAAGTTGGATATTAAAAATTGTCATAAACAATGTTTTGTAAATAAATAAATTAAGCAATCCTTAGATCTGCCTTTTATACTCGGACTTACTTAAATACATTGAATACTGTACACTAGCATCAAAATAACATGTTTCAGCATATACCGGTATGACACAAAACAATTAACTTAAAATTTCCAACTTCAAATACTAGGTTTATAAATTGATAAAGTTTCATTTTTTTTAAATTACTATTTTAATAATATTTTTGTTGTTGTAGGCGTAGTATTAATCACTTTTTTTTACAAATAGGCCGATGGTTGTTTTTTTTAAGGTTCAGAAAGTAATTCGATTGAAATTCAATTCAATCATTTTATTCCGGAAAAGAGGCATTTTCATAAAAAAAATACTACAGAAAAAACTTCAATCTTGCGAACAGTCTCAAAAAACTTCGATCTTGTAAAAAATTGGAGTCTTTTGGAATTTTAATAAAAACCGTAGACAATTAATACTATCGTCTTAAATTACTAAATTATCTAAAAGCATAATTGCATGAGATACTAAGATTTTTTTTTTTAATTCTGTCTAGCCTTTCCTACGTATGAATTTCGAACATCTCAATTACATGAAACCTTGTTTGTAATCGGAGTCATTTTAGTTGATTTTAAGCACGGTTGTTTATCATTGTGTGCGTACGGAAAGCTGTTGTAAATTATTGTGTTTTTAACAAAGTGGTTTTGATTGAGGCTCAGATTCAAATTGTACTTTAATTTGATTTTGATTGTTTGCTAAGTGGTGCGATTATCTCAGGCAGACGGCTAAGGGAACTTTGCAGCCGACATCATATCAAGGAAACAATACAATAATAAAGGATTGGGTAAAGAGGGCATTGAGATCACTTGCATTGATTATAGTTAGGCCTTGAGTTTTACTTCCAATAACATACCAAATTCGTCGCTATTTTATTGTTCGATATACCGGTCGGGTCATTAATTTATGAAACGTACACAAACCAAATTATTATTAAGTTAAACTTTCTTATTAGCATGATTATTATTATTATTATCTCATTTGAATAAAGTTAATTTTTATCATCTAATTTGTTAACCTTATGCCTAGTATTACTACTATATTTTATAATAATACTAACAATTATTTTCATCCATCTACAGACATGGTATAATATTATACTAATTTATAATATAATTACATAATTATAACCGTATTAATACAATGTATGTACATTTTTTTTCAAGTTACTTGTTTGGCTTTTTAAAACTATTCGGTATAGCGTGGAGGAATAAACATCTGATTTTTATTCCTTCATGGTTATAGTTAGGCCTACACAGTTAAGCTACAATACAATAATAGTGGTCTAATGCTAAATCGACTGGACGTCATGCAAATATAGGCATAGGCCTATCTAGATTTATTTATAATGACTAATATATTTTGTATAATGTGAAAGTAATATAATTTAATAACCGTTGAAAACGTATAGTAAGGAAGAATAAATCATTAAAATAATTAGATTTTTAAAATAAAGAAAAAAATCACTGTAATTATGGAATTGCAATGACTTTAAGGGTTAGGTCTATTCATCATTTAAAAATATTTGAATTGAATTTTTTATTGACATTCTCATTTACAAATCCCTCGGTCTGGAAGGTGTTTGTAAATGAGAATGAAATGGGAAGTTTCATGAAAACTGAAATACTAAAATAATGCTTACAAAAACACCTATTTGTCTTTATTTTGTCATAGGTAGTTGTAATGTTCTGTTTAATGGAACGAGGTGAAGAAAACTATAAGAGCCAAAAAATCATCGTCTATAAATTATTGGATGATCCCATGATTAACCATTATTTTAATCACGCAATTGACCAAATGGTGTTTTTAAAATAGAAGGGTTACAAATGAGAAGTTTGTAAATGAGAAGCCGACTGATGTTCATTGAAAATTACTGCGACGATTTTCATTATACCAGTTCAGAGATATTTTTTTTAAATTGTAAAACAAAAACAATAAAAAGGGAATTATTGTTGTTAACTTATTCGTTTAGTTCATAATTGAATTGGTCTTGTTCTTATTAATATTATTGTTTCAATTAAACTAACATAACCGTTAATTCAGCGAAGATGTTAAATACCAGAATCTTATAAAGAGAAAATTATATTTCTTATAATGTAAAACAAATTAACAAAGCAGAAAGACTTAAAAAGAAGAATTTAAATGACAAATAAATATAGACCTATTAAATACATATTGCGGACAATTAAGCGATCATTTACAGTCAATCGACTTAGGGCTATTAATACGGTATCATTATTTCACTATTATTTGTATAGTTCAGAAACATTTATTTAAAAAAATGTAAAATTAAATAATCCAATACCAGTATAAAATTACAAGGCATAGTAATTAAAAAACAATTAAAGAAATAAAATCACAAGTGCTGTTGCCAATATATTTTGTGAAAATTGTGTTTCCGTTAATTCAATTTTAACATAAATGTGAAAATGATAGATAAAAACTTAATTTAAAGATTGGATCAATCATACATCATCTAATTTCAGTATTTGTAACCATAACCTATCTTAAATGCACCTTTGTTTCACGGTGACAAGTGTTGTTTATGAACTTCTGTTCCAAATGACAAACTTGTGCTAACAATAATCTCTGCGAGGGTCTCTATATTACTTATCGCATTTGTGTAGCTATTAGAAGACGTTGGAGTCCACATTTCCATCAGAACAATTATCATGTGATATGTCACAATTACCGTCGTTTGTTTAGGCTTTGTCATGTGTACCATATGTACTTTTGATGGTAAAATCTTAAAACAGAAATGATTAGGCAAAAAAAAAACACTATAAATGTATACATTCTTTATTCAACCAACAGAACAATAAATACCTTTGGTAAGCGGATACCTCCCATAACGGACACTAATTCAAAGACCCGTTTGTTCTTCCTAACTAATCAGTTCATTTGGTACCTCTCGTAAGCGGACACCTCCCGTAAGCGGACGCGGACACTTTTTGTCTTAAAATTTCGATTTTTTGTATGTTATAATTTACCTTCCATAAGCGGAAATCATGGAAAATGTTGTGAATTTTCTATACAACGAATACAAATTTCTGTACAAAATTGTCTCTATACTGTAATGGCTGAGAATTATATTACTGAACCAATCTTAAAAATAATTAACAATATATACGAATATTGTTTCTAGACATTTGAGAGACCAACCGTGAAATGTGTGACATAAGGGCGTGTACATTATTTTACAACTTCGACCCTCTATCGGCCGAAATTCTCGTAAGCGGATACCTCCCGTGAGCGGACACTTTTCCCGGACCCGAGGGTGTCCGCTTACGGGAGATTCAACTGTAAAACCATTATTTATTAAATAAATCATGAGTTATTTGAAGCCTTAAGGCTGTTTATACTATAGCGATAACGATAAACGATAATATTATGGATAAAAGTAGGTAAGTTGTTTATTGTTATTGTTATTTTTGTTGTTGTTTGTTGTTGTTTATACTATGGTAATAACGATCAACGATATATGGATACTGAAAGGTATTTCTATATAAATTACAAGAAATATTTGTAAAGTATCTATACTAAAGCTCAATCCAGACTACCAAATTTATTTGACAAAAAACTTTGATGATATCTATATATTGTAATGATATTTCTATATATGGTCATGATATGACATCATCATTACCATTTATAAGAATATCAATTTTTGTGTCAAAGAAAACGACTGAGTGAACCTTCATTGTGTATACAATGAAAACATTTCACAAATCAAATCAAATGACGTCATAATCAATAAAATCGACAATTCGTTTACATTTTAATATTTGTATTGATTATGATATCATTTTAATACATTTTGTTAAATAAATTTGTTATCAATGTTAAATTTACTTTACAAAATGTATCAAAATGATGTCATAATCATTTTGTAAAACAAGTTGGTTTTCAATGTTAATCGTGATTAGGCCTAAATCGTTCTAGTAGTATGGAACATTTTCCATTTGTTTGTAATTCCTGGAACAACATCTTTTTTTCATTTTTTGTTGATTGTTATCGTTATTGTATGAACGGGCCTTTAATTATATTAATTCTTCAGAGTTTACAAGTAAATTATTAATATAATTAGAGTCTTTACTTTCTCATTCTGTTCATCCTTCCACTAAATTTTACGGAAATCATTTTTTTTTCTAGGCTTCAGTTTTACCATGGACTACACCAATAAACATCAAACAAGCGACGTCGATCAGTGTATTTAAAGCACTTTTAAAATCCCACCTTTTCCATCATTATTTTTCGTATTGTTTTCTGCCTGCTTAATTTGAAAGTAAAGTGCATTGTAGCTTTGATAATAAGCTATAGCCCTATAAGAAACACTTATTATTAATAATTTACTATTAAAAAATAGGCATACGAAAATAAATCTGTAAATTTAGATGCAAACGTAAATCAATATTTCTAAGTTGACTAATATTAAGCTATGCTGTCAGTAAACATCTGAAGATAGTCATTTTTCTGTAATACCATGCATTAATGATAATAAAATCATATTAAAATATGATTAACAATTTCCTACAATAATTCAATTGAACAAAACCCAAAGCCTTCAAAAGACAGAGAAGACGATAGGAAACTATTAATTGCAATTTTCTGTCTATATTAATTAGCACTGTATTGTGGTGATGGAGAGTAATGAAAATAGTAGGGCTACCATTAGAATTGTTAACGTTTAATATCAACAGCGGTAATACAATTATTATATTATTATGTTATATTAATAGTTATAACGTGAAATTAAGACATGGATTGACCTCTCAAATTACATTAAACTGAATTTTAATAAAATTTCGTTACCGGTTCACTATATTTAACTACAGCGATAGGCCTTTTTGTTTACATGTAGGCCTGTATTTATTTTCCTTTCGTTTTTCTCTTTTGCTTTAAACTTTTCATAGATTGCCATACATTAGTTGTGAAACCAATACTGTTGTCGATGGGAATGCAATAACATAAAACAGAAGTAAAATAAATATAGTCCTATAAATTTAATGTATGGAATTAAAACTTCTATGGATAAAATCTATAGAACAATTATTTTCAACCTCACCGATAAAAATAAAACTTCGGCACCAGACAATGCCGCAAGTCTTGTTGTAAAGTTAGTCCAAATAAAAAGTGGGCCTACTATACTCACATTCAAAGGTATTATTAGGAAAAGACTTTTAAAGGGTTATGTATGAAAACCGAAATAACATTACAAATATAATTAAAACCCACATAAAAGGACAGATTTGTGGATTCCACACGATACTAGGAAATTTGTAACGTCAAGGGCCACCCAATTACCTTCTGTATCCGCTTTAATAGTGGTATGGTAATAGATGGTGGTATCTATTTTTTTTAGTTAAAAAGAATTGCTACTCCTCTAGAATTCGAAGTCTCGTGACTAAAGAAACAGAGATGACCCCAAACATCTTTTGTGATTCGGTATCTTTGATTAGATGAACGTCCTGTAAACGAACTATGTCGTACTGTTTTTCTTTCAATAAATAAAGTACTTTTTTCCAAATCACATTAACTCCAATAAAAGGAAGGGTTTGTGGATTCCATACGAGACTAGGAAATCTGTAGTGTTGTATTTGATATGGTTTTCAAGCACACCCTTTCGAAAATCATGTACCGTACTTTCCTTTTCATTCAACATTTTGTAGTTCACATACTTTTGATTAAGTAACCACTTTTTCAAAAATGATTGTTGGCATTAGACATAGGCCTACCTCTCTGTTGAAACGCTGTGACATTTTATCAATTAAGTCACAACTATTCTGTCTATATCGTTATCAATAAACAAGTTAGGATAATGTGGTTTAGGTAAAAATTCAGATACAAAAGCAAACTGAGCCGTTCTTTCTTCGCTTTTTTTGGTTCGATAAATTAAACTGACGTTAACGTATCTTTGTAAATTAAGTCATGTTTTTGCTAATAATTGTTTAACCATTAAAACATCTGTTTTGAGAATCACAATGTTAAAGTGGATTTTAAGCTCTAGGAGAAAGTGTATTTTGCCCGTGGTGCGTCGACCTTTCATAACTGCAGTGAGCTCATTGTCGAACATGTTGACTTGCGATTAGAGTGGAGGCCTACTGTTAATATTAGTAATATTGTTTTGCTGACAAAAATTAAAATAAAATTAAACCTCTCAGTGAATAAAACAAACAAATAAGTTAACCTTTTACCACGGAAAGTCTTTCATATTAATGAATTATTAGTAATTATTCTAAGCATATGTATATCCATGGAGTTATTATAACTTCATAACATATCCTAGTGTTCCCAACTCGCACCCGGATCGACTTCTTTTGATCAATACACCAACTGATCACTTACCAAATCATTTTTACAATATTTACAATTTTCCTGTTTAATATAATTGGATAAAAACAGACGTCTAACTATAAATTGGAAAGTATCCACCGTAGGGCTAATAATCGTAAGCTACTATGTTGTATGCCTAACAACACATACCGTAGGTCGGTTTAACCGACTGAAGTTCCCTGTTTTCACCAGTTTTATCTAGACATTTCTATGAAATTGAATTATTTCTGTAAATATAATGTTAATTATTGAACTTACCTGAACTTGGGCGATCTGAATATCGGGTACAATATACCCATGCTGGCCATAAATTCGCTTTTAACGGTTGTTTCTTGTCTTCTTCATCGCCTGGTCTTGAACCATGATCTTTAACTTGTAAAATGTTCGTTTTGTCTTTTTTCTGTAAATTTGGTTCGCGACTATGTACGAGACGTCCAAATCCAGGACTCAAAATATTCTCTATAAAGAAGTTTGTGTATTTTAGATTAGGATCGAAAGCACGAGGCGCATTCATTTCGCTATTCAATGTCGGTAGCCCTCTCTTTTCATCCATGTTAAGAATAGTCAATATTGTCGACAAACTCGCCCCGAAAAACCACCTTCACAAATTCTTCTTTTGCACTCAGTTTCTGATTAACTTCTCTTAATTAGCTTCACCTAAATTGAGTTGGAGCCTTTCAGAGAAGAAACGATAATTTGTTTCCCACCGAACACGGTACTGTTTAAGTTGTGACTAGAAAATAGTTTGCATCCCAACATAACAGCCAGCAAGAAGTTGTTGCTCTGTTGACGCATGCGTGTATCGACTAACGTGGTGAAAGTCATTAAAGTAGGCACTGGCTCGCGAATTGTCGCCATGAATGACGACATCATAATTTATAATTATGATAAATCAATAACTGATTATTATTCTAAAAACAAAGTTACAACGTTATCGATATCTGCAAGGGCGTGTTTCTCAATTTGACGTTTCCGCACATGCGCCGAACTGTTTAGTTCCCACGAATTTCAAAGAACCTATTGATGGATACTGTTGAGCTGCTCGTAGAACCATGCAATACAATCTGACCATCGGGAACCACAGATTCTGTCAGTAGATTATCCAGGCATATATTTTGCATGGATTTCCGAGGGCTTTTTCCAAGGGGATAAAATGTAGTTCCCTGGTGTGCGTTACTTGACCTTAAATGTATATTTTTTAGGCCTAGCTCTACCGGACGATCAGAATTGTCCTTAGAATAACTGTTTAAACAGCCTAATTTAAAGGACTGACTTAAGACCAAAAGTAATTAATGCAATTAATATTGACATGTAGATCATCTCCGTTCCGTTAATAGCTCAAATTGGAAGTTATCGTTGGATTAGCATCGATGAATAATAAACTGACACACGTGGTAACAAATCACTTGGAATGTAATTGAATTTAGATTGTCAACGAATGCTAGGAAATCCTTCTCAATCCATATAATTATTCCAAACTAGCCTTGTGCATGTTCAAGTTATTTCGCCAATGACACAACGAAGAGGTACAAATGTTATGCGCGCGAGTGCAGTAATTAATAACGAGCGTCCATATGTTGCGTCTTTAGGCGCGCCTTTCTGTACGCGCGCGTAACCTCTATTCTTGATGTTTCTGACGGCTTAAGTCCGACGCACACTTGGAAACTTTTGTTAAGCAAAGTGTCTTGTTCACTAAAAATTTATCGAACACTACTTACTAACAATTTAACGTTAGGATTTTTTAAAGCTTATTTATTTTTCCATTTCATGTTTCATTCAGTGATTGTCTATATAACTAAATGTTTCATTTCATTCAAAATTTAAAATCCAGGGTGAACGGGCCTATCTAATAAGATACGCATTACTTAAAGCGACTCGAACCCTACCAATGGCATAACTGACACCAGGCTTAATGATAAACTGTCTGTTAAGTTTGAAACCTAGCCTATTGAACTATAACATAGACCTATTGGAAAAGGCATTATTAAATGCAATGGAAACCGAACGAAAAAGGGACCAGCTGACCAACTAACCAATGGGATGATCAAACACATTACTAAGTAGCTATATGATATATTTCAAATAAATTAGAACAATTGAAAAAATATCATAAACCTATTACACGTTCTGGAAAACGATTAACAGTGACCGAGCGATCAACCAGATTGGGATGACATACATGCATTACCAAAAGTCTGGCTATTAAATATCAAACCATTTAGACTATGTTTATTTCAAGGGTATTATCCAGTAGTCTATTTGCAACGGTAAGATCCTTACAACTTGGTACCACTTGGTTTCACTGACATAGCTTCAATTCTGTTGGCAGAACTACAGAAACAGAAAGAAACTTCATCCGTAATTTCATCAGTAATTTATATTTTATATATTTTTCTAGTCTTTGTACAAATTAACTCATTTCAGCCTTTGGCTGCCAGTTAATTTTTATGTGTGTTTATATGTGTTAAATATACCTTAAATATATAAATATATATATAAAAAAAACAATCAAATGAATAGAAGAAATTTAGTCAAAACACCCAGTGTCATAGGTTTTGTGTATACATTCAAAGACATTACAATTATTTGGGTTTCATTTAACGATCTACTACTAGGCCTAATTAATATATTGTTTATTAAATACAAATATGTTACAGGCCTATCTGCCGTGGGATCTGGCAATAATGAAAAGTGAAGGAGTGATGATTGATAGTAGATTGTTAAAAGCGAGAGACAGTACGACAGAGTGAAGTAGAAAAACCCGAACACAGTTTAAAATATATTAAAAAGCACAACATATATAATTTTGTATATCTTACCTTTTCTTAGAAATTTTACACATTTGTTTTTCAATAGTTAAAAAGAAATTTATTTTATTAAGCGTTCAATGAAGACTGATTAAAATATAATTTAACTACTTTGGTAAATTTATATCGGTATTTTTGTACAGAGTTTATTTAATTCAAAATCAAATTTTAGCAATAGCCTAAGTATGTATTTGTTTACAGGTTTACATAAAATACAAATTCACTTTCTATTAATAATTTGGAAACTTCGTTAAAGATGTATTGTTACTCAAAAACGACAAAATAATTATTTTGAAGATAAGTTATTGCCCTGAATATAAAAATTCGAACATTGTATTATGACAATAGTTATCCATAAATAAAACATTATTGAAATTTATTTTGAAAACAACATGCTTATTATCAAAGTAACATGCAATTTAAGAACTTGAGAATAGAAATTAATGTAGTATTAAAAATTGTTTAATACGACTTTTACACAGAAGAAAATCAAAATGTAAGAGGCTTCCGGAACTTGTTCTAATGGTTTTGGCTACTATTTTACCAGGCCTATAGCGTTACAACATTGGAGTAAATATCTTTAAAATGGACTACACTCTAGTGTAGGCCTATGTATTCCTTCAAAAATGTAATTTCATAATCATTTTTTGTTGTATCCTTTTCAAGGAACAGTCTTTAAAGTTAAAATTAAATAAAAGAATTGAATGTTATCGTTTTTTATATTTTAATTATTTTGATAAAGTTTTATACTTTGTTTTAAAAATGCATTATTTGAAAAGAGATTTTGCTTTTATTTCGAACGTTTTTAACTTTGTTTCCCGAAGGTTTAATATAATAGTTTTGTAATAGAAATGTCTTCGTTTTAATTTCATATGCCTTTTTATGTTTGTGTTGTATAATTTTAAAAATGAATATTAGTATTACAAAAAAAGTTTATTTATTAAGGTACAATACATTTTAATTTTAAGTTGGCCTATGAACAAAGTTCATTAGACAATCTGTATGTTTACAAATAAATAGCATAACAAAGAGCATCATAACACAACTAGAGCAATTACCACATATTACAGTTTCTTATAATTAAAAATTGTAATTCAGTTTAATTTTGTTAACATGAACTTGCTTGAAGGTTTGCATGGTGAGATATCAATAAACATGTAACGTTTGCGGTACACCACGTATGTAGTTCTAAGCTACTCAACGTTTCGATCGTCCTCATTGAGGACGATCGAAGCACATCGATCGAAACGTTGAGTAGCTTACAACTACATACGTGGTGTACCGCAAACGTTACATGTTTAACATGAACTTCTTACGGAATTTCAGATGTGTTGAATGAAGATGATACTATGAGTTTCAGATAAACTTACTCTATGTGTCTAAATATAAAGTTAGCATTTTGTTGTGAATAGAGAGTTTTGGAAAAGTTTTAAAAACAATCGAAAATGCATTTGACTATATGATTTCGTAAATATATACCAGGTAGGTATATTTCAATATAAAATAATTACAACAAGAAACATTCTAATAAAATGCAAATCCAAAACTATGAAATCTGAAATATAGAAAAAAATAACTAAAACTCAAATCTACCAAAAAAAATCTATTGAAATAACTACTAAAACTGAAAAAAACTGAAAACTAAAAAAAAAAAACAAAACAAAAACAAAACTGAAAACTGACAAAACTAACGAAAACTAAAAAAAACCCTCTGAACAAACTGAAGCTGAAATAAATAACTACTGACAAAAACTACTGAAACTGAATAAAACCTACCGAAATCTGAAATCTGGAATCCAAAACTACTTTTTAGGGACTGATAAACTGATGGGATGACCGACAAACATTATGCTTCAATAAGAAACTAATCTGACTAACAAGTCGGTAAAATGACATGTTAAACGTGATGTTGATTAAACAACCAACAAAGTGACCAATGGAATGACCAAAAGACATTAGGCCTACTAAGAAACAAATACTAAGAAACGGGATACCCAATTGGAAAGAAACTGAACAAAACAGAAGTCGAGATTTAGCGGCCGACCACGTGACCAATGGGGTGACCAAAAAAACGAAACATGGCTGCCTAATTTGAAACAAATTGGACTTAGGCCTACAAAAGTCGGCAAAATAATACGTTAAACGAAATTCAGATTGAACAACCGACCAAGTGATAAATGGGATAACAAAAAGACATTACTAAGAAACTACTGATGTGGTAAACCTGTCTGTCCGTCGATGTGGTACGGACACATCTCAAGAAAATTTAGTTCATTGTTTATCTTTACTCACATGTAAAATTCGGGTGTAATAACGGGGGACATTATATTAGAATCAATCACGTATTTATTTGTATTTTATCCGCATGTTAAAATGATACAACGAATTAGTTATTTTGGCCAAGATGTAAATTATTAAGGTCGTTGTCTGGTATTCTAAAATTCTTGATATTTAATCATTTTAATCAATAACCCGTCTCTGACCTCATGAAGACATCCAGTTCTATAAAATAATTTATTCTAGTAAAGTAATTGGAAGAATATTATTCAGCGTTAAATGAACATTCAATTGAAATTAGAAAAAGCAAGACGGTTAAAGATGCTGAGGGTGTTAAGAAGATAGTGTGACACATACAGAAATGCGAAATCAAAAATAATAATTGACTGTAGCAAGCAAAGTATAAATAAATGATTCATAATAATAGCGGTGTTTATGAATTATTCAAGAAATGAATATGATGTATTCCTTTAAGTATAATTGTCACTCTTCAGTGAGAATTGAATATTTTCAATCTACGAGAATGATTATTCAAATCAAATCAAATTAAAACATTTATTGACGAATCAAAATTACACATAAAGCAAGAAAAAAAACAGCATAGAAAATACAAGATTGGCCGAGGAGCTACATGAGACCATTAGACATGACTCTGTAACCCCTCAGTTACACATAAATATGTACAGAACGTCATTAAGACTCCCTTGTTAAAGGTTTTCTTCTCATGGTTGTTTTTTATTATCTCATGCGTCCAATTAAGTTACATAATTTTATATTCTTTTAAATCTATATTGTATAATAATAAATAATAACTAAAATGATAATAAATACTACACATAGCTTGATAATAATGCCATTTTAAGTTATATGCCTACTTAAATTGAGTTATAGGTTTAGTAGCTTTAATATGTCCAAAATTTGTTTATTTGGCCTTACCCGACCGACCGAAAAAATAACGAAAATGTTGTGTTGCGTTTTTATTTTTATTTGTTTAATTGCCTTTAAACACTTACAAATGTCTGAATATTTGTTTAAAAAATATAAAAAAATGTATACTTTTTAAATGTATCCTTGAACATTTTGAAACCCAACGCATGCGTTTTTATTTCCTGAAAAATATAAAAAATCGCTGTAGATCGTGAATCGATAGAGTTGACTGACGATTGGGGCCATGGACGATCAGGCCGAAGACGATAGGACCATTTTGATCACGGATCATCTCTATGTGGGCCCATCATCGCCTGAGCCCTATCTTACATGATCGTCATTCACCAATCGATCGTATGTTGACAAGATTCCGGTCGGCCTTACCGGTGAACCATTTCACGGTTCTAAAAATCAATCTACCCTACTGATTTTTGTC
The DNA here is from genome assembly GCA_025631205.1 of Nesometra sesokonis. Classification (NCBI taxonomy): domain Eukaryota; kingdom Metazoa; phylum Echinodermata; class Crinoidea; order Comatulida; family Antedonidae; genus Nesometra; species Nesometra sesokonis. The sequence goes on from JAOTQE010052615.1 coordinate 42,124, forward strand.
ATGAAATGGCAAACAAGTATTTTTATTTTTGCCTATACGTACTTCATTACAAAAATGCTAATCTTTACCATTTTCATTCTCACAATGACCCCTAAAAGAGTTATCGGGTGATAATAGAGTAAAAATTCACTCCAACGATTGATATTTTGATGTTTTACATTAAGGATAATAATATCATCTTGATTGCTTTAAGAGAGCGACAAAAAGTCATCATGATTAAAATGTTTACTAGTGCTTTTCCTAAGTTTCATGTAATAGCTTTTGTTTCGGATCGAAAGTAGCAGAATTTGTTTTTATAGTACCGTATATAGTGATTGCCTGGTTAATAAATTGAAATAGATACGCTAGCTTAATCGTTCCTTTGCGAAGATTGTTTTGCAATTACGATCATTCCGTTGAAATAAGTGATTCTATCTATTTTTTTATAACCGTACATTCGTATCAAATGACGCGTGGATGAATTCAATCTTCTTCGTTTTCGCACGTTGGTATAACCACAGCGAGAAGGCGCGAAATTAACACACCTTCGGGTTCTGAATAAATCCCGCGGGAATAAGTTAGAAAAAATCACTGCTCCTCACTGTGTTACTGCAACGTTTCATCCAATGGATTTCCAGCAGACAATCCTGCATTTCACATCTTCGATTGGTCCCTGCTGGTTTGAACAGCATCTCGTGGTGCTAAACACCCAGGTTTGACATTACGAATGAGATCCACTGATTGCCTTAATATAGTTGAATATCACTCCCGAGTCTCGTTTGTCTCCCTCGTTTAATCTCTTATCTAATTAATAGCCGTATTAACAACGTGATATCACGATCCAAGATGAATCTTCTCTTAATATTCTTTATGGTTCATTAGATTCGACGAGATTTTTTTTCGTCAGCTTGTGATACTGATACCTCGTTCATGTTTATTCATTTTCGTTCGCTTTTCAATTCGATTTGAATTTGACACGCCATAAACTGGCCCTTAGTTAGAAAATACGATTTACTTTGATTTAACTAATTATCAATGGAAACGTAATTAAACAATAAACACACACGGTAACAATTTTCCTTTTCTCTAGATTCGATAACAATCATAACATTATGATTTCATAAACACGAAACTTAAACAATTTTCCAAATTATATGTGCCTACCATTATTTATTTTTTGAATCAGGCCTATGCAGTGTTGTTAGCCACCGATGATCTCACGAAAGTCTGAAGTGAGTACATAGGCCTATTTCCTTCGTGGTCATTCTGGTGGTAATTGGATAGTAGCCTACATCATCAGGAGACAATAATTCCGTTTTCCTCGGGGTTCACGTTGTACACGGGACAAACGGCTTAACATCTCATCTAAATGACGGTGCCTCCAGTCGAAACATGAGAAGAGGGTCAATGTATTCTAACCTAGGACCAGTGGGCTCTCAGATTCAACACAGCGACTACCAACAATATAGCCAACTGAGCTAAAAGCCACTCCTCACCACCAGTAACACGTGGCCACGAAGAGGCAGATTGTAGTGTAACGCGCGCGTACCGAATGCCCACAAGCTTAGCTTGGATGCTCTTATTTGTTAATCTTTACACGCTCGCGGTTTGCGTCTCTTTACGCGCCTTCTATTACGTATTATTTTTTTCAATTAGATAGTCGATTATTAATTTACTAGTAAACACAATCAGTCCCAGCACGATTGTATTATATAGATAGCTGTTAATAGCTTATATTTTAACATAATAAAATGTGAGTTCTTCATTATGATTCAAGCCATGTCTACGGCACATTGATTACTCTTAGCACTTAGATTAGCTTTTTAAATAACGGGAAAATTATGAAGATAATTTAGAATTGTACTCAATCAATATTATTGATTTTTCTTCAATTGCCAATTAGGGTGTTTTAACACCGTATATATTGAGTCATAATAATAGTATTTTTATGAACAATTTTAAATTAATTCACAATAAAAAATGCATAGAATATAGAGTCGTTAATAGATCGTTTGAAGTCCTTTCCAGTAATTACATTTATCGGATGTTTGTAAATTTAGATATAGTCCAACTGTGCAAATTGAGATAAAGATACTACTTAAATATGATTTTTTTTTCTAAAATTGCTTTCTTCTATGAATTTCAAAATTTATAAATAATATACTATATATTTATAATTGAGCATTCTATTTTAAATTCTGAACTTTTTTATTTACCTTTTATGTATCGGTGTTTAAAAATGGTACATTTTTCTGAAGATGACAACCTTGATATTGTATTTCTTCATGTCAGTTAGTTCTAACTTTTTAGTTTTGTTTTTTAAATTGTTTTTCAAGGCACCTTTTACGCTTCTAAAGAACGAAAACAATAATTTGTAATAAACCAAAACTCAATAATAAACCTGCACATTTTTTCAACTAATTTCGTTACGATTAAATTCATAATTATATGTGAAAGTTCGTTCTCTGAATTAAAACCAAAAAACACCAGAAGGAAGAAAGAAATCTGAAACCAGACATAATCGTATACTGACGATGTTGACTAATGGTCAACAGAACATGTACAAGTAAGCATAATTTTGGTTTTACTTCTGTCTATGAGAAACTATGCAATTTTATCATCAATAAAATTCAGAATTATTGAAAGTGTTCATCTGGTTTTAAGATGTGATAATAAACACATTTAGACAAACCAAAAAAAAAAAAAATGACCCAACACGATTGACTTGAAGAAAGTGTTCGTGAAATGGGCAGTGAAACTGCAAGTCAGATGAGTTCAAATGTGTTTGGATTGTCAAAACATTTTATAATTAATATCGAATTATTTATTAAATATTTCACGCATTTTAGTTTTAATTGAACCAACAATTACTGTGTGGCGTCTATTCTGTACTCACACTATCTATCGGTAGTTGGTTGAGAAAAAACACAATGAAGGAAATTTATTGAGATGCCTTCGTCAGGTATGACTCACGCATGCTCAGATTCACACGATAACAACGGGTAATTTTCTTTCCAACGAAATTAATTTAATTCGAACAAATTTTATTTCCTTTTTAGATTGAATGAGTCTATAACGGTCAATTGATAGAAACAGAGGAAGAATCAATAAATTTTAACATTCTGATAAATCTCATAGACCCTTTGTAACTTCGTATTTTAAAATTATCTGATCAGCTACTGTAGGAATAACCTAATTATTAATAGTATACACAATACACTAAATTGATTAATCCAATTATATTAAGTTAGGACAATCTATCAATCTAAGTAAATTGTTTTTAAATGATTACTACTAATTCAATTAAAGGTGGAAAATTGTACATATCATCCAGAAGTTCCAACGGGAGTAAAAAGCAAATAAATAATACCGATGACAAAGTTCTGTCTCATGGGTGTAGCCGTACGAAGTTTGGGATTTAAATTCTCACGCCCGGACCGAATTTACGGTACCGGTATATTAATAATAAACCGGACACAATAAACAATTGAGGATAGAGACACAAGGAGTTAT
>JAOTQE010052616.1:0-33490 GCA_025631205.1 Nesometra sesokonis
CAAGAGCAAAAGTTTATTTACTTATTTGTCCAAAATATACATTTAGCCTTCAAAGTTATACAATAAATGAATGATATAATAACGTTATAACACGATTGTCCATAATGCAGTTACTATTAATGGAACATTGTGAAGTTCAATATCTAATAAGGTTAATGCTACAACTAGGTACTACCTAAAATATAAAAGTAACTTTAATGGTAGGCCTAAACACAAAAACAACTCCCGACCAACATCGGCAGTGGTGAATCCCACAGCCCGGTGTATTGGACAAGTACAGGTGCGAGATTTGAACAGGAAATCGATGGCAATAGGCGAGGGTCCAGAGAACGCCTAGGATCCGGGAACCATCTATAGATGCTCTCTGGTGCACTCTCGGAGGCACACAGTGTTTATATAATAGCTCAAAATGTATACGACTAAAATATACACACAGGTTTTTATCATAATTTCTTTTGAAAATACCAAATAGGCCTCAAATAAGCAAGATTTTCAATCAATCAATCAATCCATCCATCAACCAATCAATCAATCAATCAGTCAATCAATCGGTCGATCCATTGATCGATCAATCAATCAATCGATCGATTGATCGATCGATTGCTCGATCAATCAATCTATAAATCAAGCTTCTATTGTCCACTTATAAACGGAAAATACGTCTTACATTCGTGGACATGGTTAAACTAGAGTACTTATAAAATAATACAGATGCCCATGAACAACTTATACTGTTATAGTTATTAAAAGATAAATGTAATACATCTGCTTTGATGTCTTTAAATAATTTATAAAAGCAAATATGATGTTAAATTTGAAAAAAAAATATTTTAGAAATAAATGGTGTAGACCTATCTTAGTAAAAACACAATGCCGAATATCGATTTAAAATTTAGTTGTCCCTATTACTAACAAAATAATTGGTAACTCGTTTTAACTTTGCACAGTTTCGGAGTAATTGCATTTACAGGGTAAAAATAGTATGTTCAAGTGTGTCAACAACTTCTCCAATCGCGTTTATCGGTTCGTTGGGGGCACGATATGTAATGCCTCGGTGGCCTGTAAGTGTCTTGGCAAGATAATCGCCACCGTAAACATATTTTATACTTCCAGACAATTATAATAAATCGGTTAGAAACAAAGATAAATTTCCATTCCTTTGAAGTTGACATAATTAATTTCAAGTAATATAAACAGTGACATGAAACGTCAGAAACGCTCTACATAGAGACATTTGTATGTTTCAAAGACATTGAATGATGTTTAGTTGATTCGATTAAGACGTACAAGACCCTACCTGTTGTATATTATTGCAATACAATTAAAATGAACTCTCTTGAATTTTCTGATTTGAATAAGACAAAAATGCAATACACTCTTTGTTAAACAATAACATTTAAAAACTGTATTGTTTATCATACGTTGTGTATCATTGATATTTGGATGGATTTCAGTATGGATAACCCATTAAGTCCGACGACATGTTTCCAATGATGTTCCTTCTGTTGGAGATGAGCGGTATACCCTGAAGACAATCCCCTACTATTTTCAAAAAATGTGTACTGCGTTCTTTAGTGTGCACATGAGCCATGTTGTACACGGGACCAACGGCTTAACGTCTCAGCCGACAGACGATGCTCTATTGAGTGTATTTCGATTTTCCAGTCGAAACACAAGGAGTGGCAATGTATTCTCAAACCTGGGATCTATGAGTCTCCATAGTATTAAATTAGCATAGACCCTATTTACAAATAAGGAATTAATAATAATATAAAAATACTTATTTTGCCAATGTCTTTATTATTATATCATTAATGCATTATAGTTTAATTTTAAAGTTAATCTACTAAGAATAACTAAGAAACAGTTAAATTTAACTGTTCCCTGAAATAACTTTAAAAACACATTTCATTTTGCGGGATATTTTGTTTAAGGCATAATGTTCCACAATGCCTACAAATTTTAATTTATTTTAAGGTTTCCACATAGAATACACCCTATGTCAATCAAATAACATGAGTTAAAATAAATTAGGCCTAGGCCTACGTGAGTTAATATAAAAACATGAAAAATAAATGCATATGTTATTAGCAGAAATATGGTTCTTACCTATGCTGTTGTGGAATACAAACTAAAAAATATACATATTTATAGATTTGTATTTACATTCTAATCGTTTGTTTAGAAAGGCAACTTTACAATGCTTATTTTTCCTAATTCATATAAATAAACCAAGCCAAGAATGTGGGATTCTGGGAAACACATAACTTCTGTTCAGTAGAGTACAAGTAATGTATTTAAACTATCTTGATTTGAGTTGTCAGTGGATTGGTGTTGTGACGTCACATCGTGCGTGTGCCTTGATCTGTAAGAAAATATATTTATTTTATGCTAATATCAAGCCATAAATCAAACGAGTGCTATAAAAGATACAAGGTTAAATATCCTTTAAAAATCTATAAGAAATAAATAATTGAAAACATTTCTCAAGATAACATCAAATGACAGAAGATAAATGAACTTTTGGAATGATCCATATCATATTGAAATGAAATATGGTTTAGTTATTTAAAATTAAAGTGCAAAGAAGCTATTAAAAACGAATAAGTTATTAACAAACTACAGTATTTTTTCGATAGAAGTTATTGATTTCAATCGGTAATTAAAAGTTTCATATTTACAAACAATCAACGCTCGTTTAATCTGTACATTGTTTTGACAGCGGGGTAATAAGACAATTCCGACGTAAACCGTTCTTTAATACGTTTAATAAACTACAATCATTGTGTCATAAAAATGTCAATTCAAATATAAATATCAATATAAATTGGCTAGCTTTAGCTGAACAAGTTCAGAATGCACACAAGACAATTGGGTTACAGAACTTCCTCACATACTGTATCACCTGGTTGCCTTGTGGTAAATCATCCTTAACACCATCATTATTATCTGTACAATCATTATTGATCCTCATCACTATCATTATCGTCTTCGTCGACGACGGCGGTGTCAGCGTCAACGTCGGCGGCGTCGTCATATCATCATCTCCATCATCTTCATCCTCCTCCTCATCAGCAGCAGCATCCTCATCCATCATCACGTCATCATCTTTATCATCATCATCATCATCAATCATCATCATCAACATCAACATCATCATCATCATCGTCATCATCATCATCATCATCATCAACATCATCATCATCATCATCATCATCATCATCATCATCAACATCATCATCATCATCATCATCATTATCATCATCATCATCCTCATCAACATTATCATCATCCTCATCATCATCACCACCATCATCATCTCATCATAATTATCATCATCATCATCATAATCATAATCATAATCATAATCATCATCATCATCAACGTCATCATCATCATCGTCATCATCATCATCATCATCATATTGGCTAATAGTAAAAGAAAATTACAAAGATATTGTACGAAATATTCCCGTGATCATGAAGTCAAGTGACGTTTGGTGAAGAAGCTATCAAGACTGAATGTCTGTATACCAAAAATCGCTATTAATATCAGTATTTGTATTTTGATATCATTAAATCTGAAGCTGACTTCTTGACTTAGAGACATTGACACCATTGTAGATACCCCTGAGTTGGCCACCTGAAGATCACTAATTCTAATAATAGGTAAACTAAGTATGACCTAATTTGAACTACACAATCAGAAATCATTAATTGAGACAAGCAGAAAAAAATGGTTATACACAGTTCTTTACCATTCTCCTTAGCAGTTTGGACTAATAAATGAAATAGGCCTAATAAATTGAGAAAAGTGAAATAATTAAAGAGAAGTTCTCCGCGGCAGCTTGACACTCAATCATGGAACATTAAAGCTCATTATTTCAATTTCGATTGATTTATTGAAACACTTTAGCTTGAATTAATGGACTGATTGTTATCGACGTTCTACAAACTTACATAGTATAGCTTATTAGCATTTCAGATAATTAATTTTGCCTTAAATCTCCCAAACATTGGTCTCATGTTTAATACATGATCGCTCTGGTCCGGCTAACAGTCAACCATTTAAGTACGTTATTTTCATTTTCCTAACCACCAACTACTTTTTTTTTACGAAAGTCAGTTGCATTTTTAGTACCAAATGGCACATCTTAAATAAAATGTCAGCGTTACCCCACCCTTCACACACCACTGATATAATAATCATACTACATTTTATACCTCCCTGCTAACAAGAAATACTGCTGTAATTTCTCACAAATTCATGTAAACTTTTACATCGTAAGCCCTATGACAGTCTGATCTTTACCCTACAAGTTGCCTTATTTATCATTCACGAGGGTGCTTGCCCCAATACCTTAACAGTTTCAGCCCCAAGGTTAGAAAGGAAACATACAATCTCAAAAAAAAAAATTAGCATTAGATTTAAAACTACGTGGTGAACGTCTTTTGTTGAACCATTGAGTATGGCTACTCGGGATGAATCTTTATAATCACTAGGCCTACATTTGATACTTCTCCTAGTATTAGTCTTTTTTTAAATGCAATTTAAATGTACACATAATTTTACCATTCTTGACTTCTATGATGTGACAAATTGGAACGTTTTATATACATATTCGAAAATTCCACTAATCAACTTCAAGTGAGAACGTATAATGCATAGGCCCACTTCAAGCAACGCTTCAAGCATTCCTGATGATGACATAATTTATGTCGAAATATTGAATCCTGTCACGACGGCGTGTATCTCATTGCTTGGAGTATGTATTATGCTTTCTGACATATTCACATAAAAACTAATTATTTCAAAAGCATTAGCCTAATTAAATTGTTAGCGATACCACAAATAGGCACAAAACTGTTACTAGCGCGTTCAAAAAGGCGCGTAAAAATAAGCAAAACGCGCGCATGCAATTATTAACCAATAGGAGCATTCACATTTAGTGTCTGCTTCCACGTGTGCTTTTCTGTACACTGCCTAAAATTGGGAGAAGGCATTATATCCAAAATTCTAGTTTTGAGATAATGAGCAAAACGCTTTATTGTTTATGTATACTCGGTGTGTATAATGCCTAATATCATATTTATTTCATATGTCTGGGTATTTTTGTGATATATGATTAATTTACATGATAGATTACATCAATAGGATGCCCTAGAACCAAACCTTAAAATCTGAAGAAATGGATATAATGTCTTTTACCAATTCACGGCAGTACACATTCGTAACATTTTGTGTCTTTTCGCGGTTTTCTGACGAAGTGTGCATGTCAAACGCATATGGCTACAATAATAACACCGGACGAAGTCTTTGAACAAAAGATTTAAATGAACAATACAACCCAATAAAACGTTAATCCGAATTTTAAAACGTCTTAAAGAATAATTATAGGATCATTATTATCTTAGAAAATAGGCCTACCAATTAGCAGAATAGGCGTATTATTGTACGATATATTACAAGCAATTTCACGTGAATACATGACATCATACACTGATTAATTGTATTGTTCGTTTCCATGAAAAATATAGGTATTTATTTCATTTACTGTTAATGAGTTATCTTTATAATAGCATTTTGCGGTTCAAACCCCTCTATTCGAGAAAATTGTCAAAAGAGCTAAACAGTCACACACAAAAACGCCTTTGTTAATGATGTATCCACCTCGTAATGAGTTATTCGACTGGTTTAACTGAGATTCATGTCGTGCGTATATCAGAGCTAAACAGATTAATCATAATGCTATGGATGGTTAATGTCTATTGATTGATAATCCTTCTTAATTCGTTGGCAAGTTTGATAATTCATTCAGAGAATAAAACTTTTGATCTATGAATCCAGGCGGTGGGCTTTCATGTTATAATTTATAAAGATAAATTTAGAAATTTTCATTTTTTAGTTACTTATTATTTTAAATGCGGTTAACAAAAATTCCTTGTCTTCCGCCGTCTACCATATGACATATGTCCAACTCAAACACTTGTTTTGATTTTGTTGGACCAATCAGTAAAAGGCATAAATATAAAAATAGACATAATATTCTTATCTCGAACAATTAGGGCCCGTCTCGCTATCCCATGCATGGCACCAATTCTTCAGAACAGAACCGAGTTTTAACAGAAAATAACGAACGGTGGGAATGATTAGAGAGAAGCACTTGATTTTCTAAAAATACATATTTTTGTATTTTGTTTGAAATGGATTAAACCCGGCTTGAATTTAATTGCACGATACAAGTCAAATGTTTCACCCACTCGACTAGTTTTCAGTTGACAATGAAACTGAGTTTTTAATGACAATAACGAACGGTGGGAATACTTAGAGGCCAGCACTTTATTGTCAAAAATTATAAATTCCTGCATTTTGTTTGTTGAAGGGAATTTAAAAACGGGTTTGAAATTAATTGCACGATACACCTAAAATGTGTTTCCCACTCGACTAATTTCGGTCAACAATAGACACAAAGAAAATAACGAAATCTAACAAGTTTCAAAGCAAATACATTTACACATCTCCATAGATGATCGGTTTTTGCACAATTATGAAGCATCATAAATTCTTATCACATCGCTGTACGAGTAAATAAGTTTGATACCGATGATCATGATGATGATTATGAGAAATATGATGATTACGATGACGATGATATTGATCGCGATCGAATCATGATGGTTATGTTGAAGATCAATTATGAATGTTAGTTCAAAAGCGATTAACCGATATAGAGCTAGCTTAATTGTTGTAGCCGCATTACTTACCGTATATTGATGGGGATATTGAATCCAGTACAATGAATATTATAAATAGCGATGCACATGTAACGTGATACGTACACTGCGTTATCATCCCACTTCGATAATTATAAAAGTGATAAAATTACATTTTTTTTATTTCATACCACATTTAATCAAACAAAAGAGCGTTTATTTTAATAGTATGGCAGGAATTGCGTATTCGATTTATATAGTAATAATTTATTTCTCGGTTGTAGTACAACCAAAATTCAAAAGAATCCCCATACTATCGAGTAAAGTTAAAGTACTTTAAAACAATCGCACTGATATTTTAATAATTATTATTACGAATTAAAACACCGAGTTATTTGTATAAGCCGAATATTCGTCTCTAATATTATAACATTAAATGTCCTAACAAGCAGCAGAGATGTTTAGTTCTTTCGTGACGAAGATCAGTAACGATTTATCAACCCCTCACCTTAACTATATAAGCCTACATTTATATTTAAAATTCCACATAAACAAAATATGAAAAACTGAAACTAAAACAAACGCCTTTCCTTCATGAGAAGAAAGAATTGGCACAAAACCAATCGCGTTTGGAAAATTAAATTACTTAGAGTTTAGTCTATAACAGAGGGCAGTGTAAACACAATTGTAATTTACACAATATAGGCTTTGTAATGCTAATTTTGTTAATTGCCGTGGGAATTTTACTGTATAATGTATAGATAATTCCGGAAATTCGTCTATCGATTGAGGGCGCTACGTCTATACTGATCAAAACGTAACAAAAGTCTGTGAAAGTCAGTGCGATGTTAGTTTAAAGAAAGTTTTAGAAATTTGGATCAGTGTGAATGAGCACGATCTGTGTAGGTCAGTTTGTAAGAAAGTATAAATGGGCTTTCCCGCAAAATGTTGTATTTTAATATAATAGAAAAAGTCGCTTGGGAATTTTTCACCAGAATAACTGTCATGGGTGCAAATGTCGTTTAGAAGAATAATTTTGACCCTAGAAATTGTCACACATTTAGAAGAAATGTCATCAGAGCAATTATGGATCCTTCGGAGAAAATTTCATCGGAGCAAATTTCGTAGTCTGAGTAACTGTCGCTGGAGCAACAGTCGTAATTTAGAAGAATTTCCGCTGAAACAAAAATTACCGGAGCATTTGTTGCGGAACAAATGTCGTCGGAAACAATCATTATCGAATCTTAGGAGCAATTGTCGCCGGAGCAAATGACGCTGCAGCATTTTTTGCGGGACAATTGTCGCAACTTAAGGTCGACGCACACTGGTCGCGAAGTTGGCGAATTCCGCGACACGAATCAAAAGCTCACGCGCGAATTCGCAAGAGTTTATCCTTGATCCACTTTCATCGCTTGGCGCGTGACTTTCAGAAATTTGCTTATTCGCGTCAAGTGCGTATCGATCTTTATGATCAATATTGTCGCCGGAGCATTTGTCGCACTTAAGGAGAAATTCTCACCGGAGCAATTTTCGTCGGAGCATTTGTCGCGGAACATTTATCGCATTTTTTGATAAATTATCGTCGGAGCATATTTCGGCGGAGCATATGTTATGGAACCTGATGGGGGAACGTACGAGACCGGGAATGACGAGGTCGACGGAATTTAGCCTAAGTCACTCGTTTTTTTACACTACCATGTCTTGTAATCCCGTTCTGTTTTTATGGCAACGGTACAGTTGAGTATTTCCCGTCTACTGTAATCGTCAAAAAATATGTATTATTCTTAAATACCCCATGAAATTGTAATTTATTTAAAAAATGGGATTTCCAAACATTTTACACCATTTCAACATTTTATAAGCTTTTTTTAAAGACAACAGTGACGCGTTCAGTATGGTAAAACAATTGGTTTTAGTGGAGAGTAAAATGTAGGGCTAGTCTCCTGCGATGCGTTAGCCTGTTTATGTTTTCACGATCCATTGAGAACATAACTCGTCGTCTCTTTTCAAAAGTTACTGCTGTGTTTAGAAAACAAAGACTTTTTTAGACCTAATGTGTAATTGGAATGTCATTTTAGAAGGTTTAGAAATCCTAGCGTTGACATTAACGTAATCATGTTCGCTATCAGCTTTCATAAACACTTTATCTGTAACTTTAATGCGTACGTTTTTGCACAAATTAAATTTAAATTCGTTTTTGTAACATTTTAAGCATAACAATCATGTTTAATAAACGTTTTCTTGTATCAGTAGAAACATAATTTCATTATTACGATATATGAATTCCTATAACATGATTGCAAACCACGATGGAGAATATGTAATGCTTTGTGCCGCTAGGCTACTTTTACTTAATTTGTGTTTATATACGATATACATGTGGCAGATTCAGAGGGCGTCATTTGTCACACGAATTCCTTTGAAGGGAAACTCCGCGATTAATATTCCTATGTATAAACATATATAAAGAACAATTAGTTGTTACTTAACTGAACAATTCACAATATTTGGACAACGAAATAAACAACGTGTTGGAAGGTGAGTCCCGAATCAAAAGTGGGCCTAAATTACACAGTGTTAAAGAATAGGACAATTAGAGATTTCTAAAGGGTTGTACTTAAAAACCAAACTCACATTACAAGTATATAGGCTATAACTCACATGGAAAGATTGAAAAATGGAAAATTCGCATTAGAACATGTGTTTTTTAAAGTGAGTTTGATACGGTTTTCAAACAAAACTCAAAATCCCTAATTGACCTCTTCTTTAGCATTGTGTAATATGAGTATTATACCCAATTTTTGATTAAGTACCTACTTTGGAAAGTGTTTTAATTCATTATTTCATTGTCTAAATATTTTGAAATTGGGTTAAGGTAACAATTAATCGTTCTATAGGTGTATCCATTGAAACTGTAATCACAGAGTTTCTCTTTAATGTCTCCGTCTTTTTTAATTAGGCCTTTATACGTAGGCCTACAGATGTGAGAGAATTTAATTTTAGTAAATGATTCTCTTGAAAATGGTACCATACCATACCGTACACGACCAGAATTTCTATAATCGGTCGGCCATTTTATTTTTTAGAATGGCGGAACTTTTTCTAGTGTGATTCTGTGGGTCATGTCGCAACAATATTTTCTCAAAATGCACCAATATAAACCAATTTTTAAAAATAGATTATGGGTACGGAGTGCATATTAACATGTCCTTAGCTTCTTTGCCGACAGCGGTTGAATACCGGTACTACCGTACATACTATTGAACCGCTAAAAAGTGCGTCGTATATTTTTCGTAAAAGAAATTAAAAGCAATTCTTGTAGATTTCTATTTTATTATCATTATTTTTTATTTCTAAATTCTTTAGAATCAACAATATGTAGTCAATTGTGCGAAACGCTGTATTTTAACAGGTGGTTGAAACTAGCATTCGCGCGATTCAATTCTATCGCTTAAAGTGACGTCATCGGCTAATACTACGCGCGGTTCAATATTATATAATATTGAACCGGTCAAAACAGCGTAATAGAATAATAATCTATATTGAACGGTGCAGACCAATGAACAGTCGGCTGGTAATGTACAAACATATTCCAACTGCATGCGCGGTCAATCTTTTTTGTCAATAAATCGCCTGTTTAATATTTTAATCGAATTATTAAACAATTAATTAAAAATGATTAAACAAAAATCGTTGAAATGCATTCATATAACATCCATGTGGCGATTATTAATCGCCAATTTTGCATGGAATGTAAATTACATGAAATTTAATCAATGTTAAATGACGGAGTGCAGAGGTCTTAACATTTTAATAATGGAGTTTTGTAAGTTTCATTTACTCAGGAACTGCATAAATCAATTGAATTTAACCTTTCTCTGTGTAACATTCTCCAACACGTCATTATTATGCACAAAACATACAAACTTCCAAAGAAACTAAAAAGCAATAACATTTAGCATCTGAATCGTCATTTAAAATAATAATAATTATATGCGACTTTTTATCCTATCGCTTAGTACGCCTCTAAGCGCTCCGCAGACACCTATGGAACACATTCCGTTCCACCTGTAATCAGCACATGGAATTTGTACCTACAAGGTACATACTTATACTCCTGGGTGGAGAGAGGAAACATGAATAAAGTGTCTTGCCTAAGAACACAAACAAATGACACGATTGAACCTCGAACTACAGACCTCATGATTTGAAGTCCGAAACGCAACCACTGGACCATATATTATCTGATAGTTTGTATTGTGTCTGTATAAGGGCGTAATAAAGAATGTTACATAGAAATTTGATAAATTGTGTCTTTTTGATGATGATAATTTCTATAAAAAAAATTTATAATTATGATAGTTCCATAATTCTGATCGATTTCATCAAGTAAATCCCATGGACCTTGGAAAATATCGTAATTTAGATAGTAGGGTCTGAAATAATTATATATTTACACTATTGAAGCAAAATTGAATGAACAGAAGTTCAATTATCTATACTCAATTTCGTAATATTTAGGTATCTTGTGCCAATAGATGTTTTACGACATTTTTTGTTTAAAGAAATTGCTTTTCTAATAAGCGTATCCAATTTCCGTTTGTAGGCAAATAAAAGCTCATCTGGTTTCTCTATGTAATCACCTGTGTTCTGTTAATTGCGTGTGATCTATAAATTGCTGATCATTATATACGGGATTTTAAAGGGTATAAAATTCATTAGAGAATAAGGTAAGGGCTATCGCTTATAATGATCACATGTCAAGTTGTATTTGATTTTGTTGTTATTCTTAAGAAATGTTTCTCATAACTTCGGGATGTTGTTCTCATAGTGACGACCTTTTTATTGATTATTATTCCGAATATAAACAGTAAAAATAAAGTTTAGAGTATAAACACTAAGCTACACACTATCTTGTCTTGCAATATAGCTTGTTTTAAAAGTGTATGAAATATTAAAGCCAGCTAAAATAAGCCCTACGTTTAAATTAGTTTAAATTGAAACACACTAAAAAATCATTGAAATGCTGGGCATGTTACAACTAAACCTGCTTAAATACAGTATTAAAGTGTGGATATACAGTTTGGAGTATTAATGTTGCTATGGTATTACGATTTTGTCTTCTTGGATAAGACTAGAAACATTGAAGGTGCAACATGTAGTCCACTCTGCGCCTGGTGATACATTTCGAATTCGAATTGGCACAATATAATTTTTAATCATTATCATTACCATTGTTCTCGTAAATGTAAGCACTTTCCTAAACACTAAATACAATATGAAGTACAAGCATTCGAAGAGCGCAAACCTTCGGCGAGCGACGGAAATCTTCGTTTTTGTAGAAATATTAATAATAAGTTGTGAGTGTGGTTATTCTTACTGTGAAAGAATAATGTTGCAGAGCCAAGCCAAATGAGTCATAATAAGTCGGAAAATTGAAAATTGAGGTTTTTATGGATTATAAAAATACACATTATTATCTTTAACATGCAAAAAAAAATCAGTTTCGTACGATGTTTTTTTGTGAAATTATCAACAATCGAAGTTCGAACATTCAAAATGTAAGTTTTGAGAAAACTGCATTTCAAAATTGCATTTTTAAAACACTTTTGATCATATATCAAAAAAAATGGTTAAGGAAGTATGAAAGTTGAATGCATGAACTGTATATTTTTTAAATAAAATAAAATTTGAAAAAAATTTAATTGCTGCCTATGTGAAAAACTAGCATTTGCGACTCATGTCTCATTTGGCTTTGCTCTGCCACAAATCGGTGCTGTAGATTTTTAGTAAGGACGCTTACCACACAGTTCACCGTTCCAGGGTGCGTTTCCAGTTTTAACAGTTTACAATTTCTATACACGCTGTCCTTTTTGAGGGAAATTAAACTGAAAGGTAGGAGTGTTAACCACAAAGACAGTGTCGATTGGTTCTTGTGCAATACAGACTATCAATAATACACCAAAGTATTAACCCTTCGGACAGTTTGGTCAAAGGTGGATTCGAACACGGGAATTATTGGAAGGTAAGCGTGTTTACCACAAAGCTACTTTACAGCGCCGATTGGTAGTGTTACAATAAGGATAACCATTCTAAGAACAGTGTGTAGATCTAACAATGAGGTGACAACGATATGGCCAATTATTTCCTTCTATGTAAATCAGTGTAGCGTGAAACCTCACTACAGATCGTGCACTGGACACCGTATGTTTTCAGGAGGTCCCCACAGTCGCATGCGACCACTGATATTTTACCAGAAGTTAATCGATTGTTCCTTTGATCAAACTTCCCAGAAAATTTTGTCAGACTTATGCAGCGAACAACACACATAAACACACCCACCAATACGACTGAAAACATAATTTCGCCAACTTCGTTGGTGGAGATATAATAATAAATACAATTTCAATTCGGCTTTTAACTATTTGGGGCATGGCATGGCAAAATCATCAAGTTGTCGCACAGGAAGTTATTGAGAAATGAGCCAATAAACAACAGAAAATATAAACAAATACAAAAGAAAGGTTTGTCTATTTTGTCTCATAACTTTAGTTATAGATGTCCGATTTTGATAATTGACCCCTCATTTTAAAGCTTGTAGTACTGTAATATAGTTTTAATATTAACTTCATTTTTTCAACTTTGCGACATCTTGATGATTTTTCCATGACATGCCTTATTTGTCTAAACACAGTCTCATTTTAAACATGTTGAAACTTTCCACCCTAGTTTTAGAGTAAGAGCAATCAAAAGACGAAGGATCACTAGTAGGCCCTATAAATTTCATACGTGTACTATTAATTTTTTTGTTGATGAATTCTGTTATAATATTATCCTGCAAACAGTCATCCATCTTTGCTGTTGAATTTACAAACGGTTGCTTTAAAAGTTGCATCTCGTGTG
The DNA here is from genome assembly GCA_025631205.1 of Nesometra sesokonis. NCBI lineage: Eukaryota > Metazoa > Echinodermata > Crinoidea > Comatulida > Antedonidae > Nesometra > Nesometra sesokonis. Next base: position 13,617 of record JAOTQE010052616.1, read on the forward strand.
TTCGTTACCCACGCCGTTATTACTATTTTTAGGATCATTTACTTAGTTTGAATGCAAAGATTTTAGACGAAAAAAACATCCTCTTTTAGACTTTTTCATTTGTCTGTATTTCGGTCACGCTAGATTAACAGAAAATGATCCTACTCTGTTTTTGAAGAAGTATTAAACAGTTATCATTATGAATACAGAACTTGAACTAACAATTTAGTTACTGTAATTGCGATACTTAGAGAAAATCATTTATCATCACGCACTATTTGTAGTTTAAACATTTGTAAATTATCGCAAAATGACATTTTTACACATTAATCAAAGGAGGACCAAAGCAAAAATTTGCATAGCATAGCAGGTGACGTAGAACTAACGTGAAAGCAATTGCAAACTTACGAATGCTACCTTTCCGCCAGTGCTTGGCTTTTGCTGAAATAAGTGTGATGTTATATTTTGGTACGAGAGTATCAATTATTTAACTGATCGTTTTAAATTTATAACGTTGCTTAAATCATGCCAAAATATTTTGTTAATGTTAATTAAGCAAGATTGAAAGGCACTATTGAATATGTATTGACATATCACCTGGTTTATATGTAAGTAATTATATCTAATTATGACAAATGTTAGACCTAGTATTGTCCAAGTCAACGCTGATAAATGGCTTTTCTCGTGGCCTCAGTAAATCATTAAGAAACCTGACATGAGTATTTAAGTTCATTGTATGATTGAAAAACGTTGAAAGTAAATGGTGAAATGTTGGCTAAAATAGTAACGTGTACTAAAATGCTAAGGCATGATGAGTAGTTCTACAAGCCCGAAGTCAGCCTTTTGAAAGAGTCTTATGATCGATTTTGATAAAGGTCACCTGCGTGGTTCTACGTAGTAAGCACCTAATGTCTGAATTCAAGATCCTGGTTTTGGTCTATACAGCAAAAGCAATAGAAAATCCAAAAGCTATACTTTCTTAACGATGAGAGTGAAAATTCACTCTTTGTGGATTGACCTGGGAATTACTCCAAAAAGAATGAAATTCCCTCAGTCGATTGAAAATTCACTCCACTGTGAAATAATTCACTCAATTGAAAAAACTCATTCCACAAGAGTGGATTTGGTGTGCTGGTAATTTACTCATTAAAGAGTGGTCCCTCAGGTCACCCTCAATCTTTTAACTTCACTCCAAAAGTGTGAATTTCACTCTTTTACATTAAAAGAGTACTGTGCCGGGTTCTTTTATATTGACAAGTAGGAATAATAATTTAAAAAATAGATGGTGTATGATTGGACACATTTAAGAATTTCAGAAAATTAGTCCGCTTTCACTGCAATGATTTTTACTATAGAAGGAGCAGAAGACTTTGGTGCCAGTGTAGCTCGGACCACAAACAAAATTTATTTTATGTAATTAAAAATACTTGTTTAATCGTGTGTCTATGTTAAATGATTATTACTATATAGTTTGGCCTATTTAAGAGAACTTGCCATAGGGCCTAGATGGTTTATCCATAGATTTATTATTTACGGCTAGGTGGTGAATTTTCACAGAATACATAGCCCCAAAGTGCAGTTCCATGTAAGCTCCTACTATTTTGGAATCCAACCAATCAAATCGTGTTACGTTCTAACGCTGTTGCTATGTCGAAATTGCCCACGCGCAATCTTTCATAGAAGTTCCAAATTTATCAATAAATGAAAGTAAATTTAATACAAATTTAAAGACATTGACAACATAAAATATGTGTGACATATGTAAATAATTTGTTTAACAAAAGAATGTTAAAAATACAATAATTATAAAACAGTTATCATTATTTAACTTGCATGTTTTTGGCGTAGCCTGACGAAAGCAAATAGTAGGAGCCTACATAGGACTGGAATCCTACAGTGTTGAGTTCACCATCTAGCCGTTAATAATAAATCTATTGGTTTATCATGCTTATTAAATCCGTAATTCCTTTATTTTGTAGTCTGCAAATACAAAGTACAGGACATAGGCGCTGTACTGAAACTATGATGTTTAAATAAAAGTTTGAATAGGCCTATATATAAAATATAAGTTGTTTAACTTCGTGATATAATGATATTTGGAATTTTATTAGGAGAAATCTAGCGCATGTTCTACTTTATATAAATATCTTGTTTAAAATTGAAGTTTATTGCACAGTGTGACAGTTCAGTTTATTACAAAGTTCGCCAGACAGTTATAAAAATGTAACAGCTCCAGTGTTGCAAACATTCATTAAACATTGTGTCAGGTTATTGTAAATTGCGACAAGTTTATGACAGTGTGTGACAGGACGAATTATACTGTGCGATTATTACAAATTGTTACAATAAAATATTTTCTAGCTAGATACATTAATTGATGTAGACACAACAACTGATTCAATCCTAAGTTGGTACTACTCAACCGCAGTAAGGACTGACTCAGGTTAGGAACAGGCTACGACATAGCAGGGATACCTCTCTGGAAAAGTACACCAAGGGGTTCATTATCTATGAAAACAATTCAAAAGTTTAAAGATGCATTGTAACCTGAAAAATGATAAAAATTGATTTTGAAAATAACTTGCTTATTTTGAAGAAATATATAAATTATGATCATTACACCCAAAATTAGAATATTAAAAATATATTTATCCCTACTTTGCAATATTATAATGCTTAAAATTATTAAAAATCCATAAAAAGGCTGGAAGCCTCTTAAATTTAGGTCATTTTTTGGTGTAAAAATCTTATTAAACAATTTTTAATACAGTAATTTCTCTTCTCAAGTTCATAACTTTGATGTTACTTTCATATGAGCAAGTTAATTTCAAAATTAATGATTATGACTTTTTGGCCATTTTTGAGTGACAATACATCTTTAATGTGATCTTTAAATTACGGTTAGACTTATAGTCAGTCAGAAGTCCTATTATATATTTCCTCATACTATAGTTATTATTAATTAAGTATGTTTATTGACATATTGATGCTTCGACGTAATATCTTCGCATATCTACCTTTGCACCATGGGGGTCAGGGGTATTATATCAGCGGTCATTAAGTGGTGATTTAGGATAGAAATAGCTAAACCGACTAAAATACATTATATTAGTGCAATTACACTTGGTCATTAAGAGCCACTGAAACCTCATATATCCCAACATCGGGTCAACAGTCAGTTGTAGGTCATTAAGGTCAAATTTAAAATGGCCAAATTTAGCTTATGTTGACCGATAATGATTAGGAACTTCTAAACATAAAGTGCATATCGAAGGGTCAAATGTCAGCTAGGGGTCATGACAGATCAGAGCAAGAGGCGATGGCGCAATCGTTAATTCTGGTCTAGTTTTAATTTGCGTTTCTTTTAACTTCGTGACGATGTATAAAATTAATAAAAATTGCATTAACTTCTTTCTAAACAGTATTTTTCAATGAAAATAATTATTTTAAATGGTTTTTATTTTATAAGGTATCGAATTTAGTTGAAGAATTAAAAAAGACAGCAATATTATATGGTGGACGCTTATCACAAATGTTCTGTGGTATTCAATTACTAGCTAGCCTTGGATAGAATAACCAAAATGTAAAGATGTAAACATTGCTTGTTGTAGATAAAAATGTAACCAAATAGGACTCTATTTGACGTTTCTCAATAAAGGCATTTGAATGAAACCTAAGAACAAACGATTATGTTTATGGGTGACATTTCGATCGTAGAAACATGATTCCATTAGATGAATATGAGAGAGATAACCAAGTAAATTGAATGAAATGTGCCGAAAGGGCTACGATAAGAAAGAGAAATGTTTATCAATAAATTTAATTGAGGGTACACATAGGCTTTGCCAAAACATTTCAGATAAACATTCATCAAGGTTTAGCAAGTACATCATACACGAATAATTGAGTTGTCATACTATATTATTTGACTTCACAAAAATACTCTCCCGATCGTATACCGTGTGGGCCGTCTAAACATAATTCAGAGCTAAAAAAAGAACTACAGTAACTGTTCTAGTAAACTAGACCAGTAAACACGCTGTAAACAATGTGATGAATATAGGCCTATGTTCTAAACAAACACTAAATATTATGGAGAAATTCTATCAACCAAAGCAAATTTTAACTAAAAGTTCCAGGTGAAGCAAACCTTCAGAAATAAACGAATGCAGACTTGAAATAGAGAATGCTCCAAATAAATAGCATGCAAAATACAGTTATATTCCTCTTAATGCAATAAGCCGTTTCACGGTTTCAACTGCGCATGTGCATGATTAAGTCATAAAACGGCTTATTGAAAGGAATTCGTTTTATGAGTTTACCTTAATGTTGCACATGCGCAGTTAAAACCGTGACATGGCTTATTAAGTTATGATAATTATTAAGGAGATTAAAGTTACTGTCTGTTTTTTTGCAGTCTTTCTCAGTGGCTTCTCGCGTCGTGTATTACGTAAAATCACACTTGTAAATGGTAGTTATCAACAGTATTTGTATATGTTTAAATCATATATAAAATATTACCTTATAATACACTTTATTCTTCTTAGAAATGGTCCTTGGCATACTGCAGCTGACTTTAAACTAACTGGTTCGTTGGAAAGTGGATTTGATGTGCTTAAGACTAATGATTCTTCATTTGTTGCAAAGTTGTCTTGTCGAGAATCTAAATAAAATAACACGTTTATTCAAGTTACAATGCACTTTCGTTGGTATATTTTTGGGAAAGTGTAGAATAATGTTAATGTTATATATGCTTATCTGTCACTTAGACCGTGTTTCCACGTGAAATAAAAATATCCGATAAATTATCGCGATAAACGTTCTCCGATAAAAGTGCTACAGAAACGGGGGTTTAACCTATTTTGACGTAATAAAATTATCCAATAATTTTTCGTTTCTATTACGATAATTATCTGATAATTGACCTAAATGCGATAATTTTTTACCTTTGACCCGGGGTAATCATTGATATTGATTTTGCGACAATTCATCTCGGTGCCATCAGGAGGCCACGCGAGGGGAAAGGGAAATCACCAAAAAATCACCGGAAGTTAGTGTACTCACAATGCATTACGGTCTGTATTGAGTTTTCGCAGTTCCTTTTTAAAAAAGTGATTTGATTGGATAATAATTTTATCGGATAATCTGAAAATTCTACGGAAACACGGCCTTAGATCGATTTTGTACCAATTGGATACTTTCTGCAATTTCTCCAAATCAATATAAAAACGTTTCCAGCCTCTTATAAGCCTAATTTTAGGAGTCTACCTCTCTGGAGTAGGCCTACCATGCATTCTACATTATTACTATGTTTATATCCTAAGTTTCGTTTTGACCTTGGTATACTGTCTCTTTGATTGGATTTATAATAGCATTATCTTGTGAAATACATATTTTCTTACTAAAGGCTTGATTACAACAAAAAAAAACGAAGGTTGCAATTTTAAACATCACAATGAAAAGCTACTCAGAGGTAACAAAGCCGATCAGTATTCTCATTAATGTGTATAATTTCTTTAGCTGACCTCCCTGTAAAATTATACATTTTAATTTATTGAACCTAAAATGTTCAATACATAGTGCGAAGTGATAATGTATTATCTTGATATGCAAAATTAAGGAATACAATCGATGTTAGACATCCTCGACGTATATTCAACAGAGGTTCCTAATTTAATTTTACTACTAATAATGTAAGACGATCTGCTAAATTATAAAGAAATATTACTAAATTACATAATTGTCCGTTATTTAAACGTAATTTTCCGATTATTTACAAGAAAGATGTTGTTGTTGCTGTTGTTGTTGTTGTGGTGGTGTTGGTGGTGGTGAACACGAGTTCATAAACATGAAACAGTTAAGTTTCCTGTTCATAACCAATTGGCTACGATTTAAGTGGGCGAGTGACCTTAAAATATACAGTATTAACTCCCACGCACTTGTCTCGCCCACAAAGTGAAAGTAAAGGGCGTGTCCGGAAAATTTGTCCATAAAATCTGCAACAATCCATCACAGAATTAAAAATTTATAAAAGTTTTGGTTCTTATAAACTCTTCTTGCAAGTGATACATTGTTTTAAGAATTATATATAAACCAAGATACTTTGTAACGAGAGCATATATTCATTCATTAATATAATGCTATATTATTAACGATTTTAGTGTTTCAATCTGTTTTCTGCATTCTCTTTTGTTTTCGATTACCAATGATAGTATCTTTAGTTCCACCTTACATTCGTAAGATATTGGTTAGTGAACTTTCCCAATACCAATGGGATTGGTTTGGTTTATACTCATTTACTATTTTGTCTGATTAGATATTTGAAAAAATATTATAATATATATAAGTTTTAAAAACATAATTCCTCGAGATCTTCTTTACGAAAATGCTAGATCCTCAAAAAAAATATCTTAAGTTATTATCTAATAGTCATACGTCCATAAACTTGAATAATTTTTAAAATAAAACTAAATTTCTGGAAAATGGTAATTCCAAAAGCCCGAGAAAATAAATCGCAATTCCTGAAAAATCCAGGACAATAAATAGACTTGTGAGTTCTACAAAATTTACTACCGTACCGGTACCATTCATAAGTGGCCTAATTATCAGCAGCTTGAATTATTTATAATGTTTTATGTTTTTCCGACTGCAGCTGTTATACTGTATTGTTTTGTTGCTCGTTATGTAGTAGAATTATTGTTGGCTCTGTGAATGTAAGCATTTGTGAGGTCTCACGACAAAATGAGTCTCATGGTAGGAAATTTCAAAATCGAGTTATTGGTACCTTCAAATAGAGCACAATATAAGCTGTAATCTACACTTTAAATTGCATTCATTGGACAAGTAGATTAAAAGAAGGTTTTCAAATTTCCATGCACTGAAACACAGTTTTGAAAAAATCGCCCATAAAGCAATCTAAAAATAAAAAACTAAAACTATAAAATCTTAGAAAGTCTGCATGAATGACACTTTCCTGCTTGAAACTGACCCAAAATTATATTATAATGAAATATATGTAGCAGAGTACTTATAATTGATTAAAACTAAATTTTTCAATAATTGGACTGCAGACCTATTTTAGTGATTGTTTCCATTTGATCTCACCTACGATTTGACTTATTTTGTGGTGAGACCTCACATTTTATAACACAATTATTGCTTTTAAACACTGGAAATGGGTAAAAATGGGAACAGATAGAATATAACTGTTATGTTTCTAGGCATTTTCGGCTAATCAGAACGTTTAGTATGGTATGGTTTTGGCAAAAAAAAACTTTGTTAGGTCTTTATTCTTCCGTTGTCAGTAGGTAATTATTATACAATTTTAATGATATTGCAAATAAGGATAGGATTGGACCTAAAATTGAATTTTCTATTTCAAGTATTTCAGATTTGTTTACAGTTTTATGGGATTTTGTTTTAATATATATTATTATATATTTAACATACAAATTTTCTGTTTGTTTAATTTTTTCCCATTTACATCCAAGAGAAAATAACTGACCAATTACAGTATAGATATACTATACCTAGCTTATAAACCAAAATAAACTAAACTCATTACGCGGCTTAGGCAGTGGCGTTGTATACAATTATGATAATTATCTAGGTCTAGTGTTTTAGCCCATATATATCCAGTTTTTTTTTAATTATTCAGAATTTATGAATAATTTAATGATTTTTATTAGGTAATATTTTTAAGAAAGAGAGCGACTATAGGCAATGAGCTCAAGCAGATTCTGCACTTTTTCATCAATTGCGAATAATGACCAGAAAAACTAGAACATAAAAAGTTGCCAATAGTTCGACATTATGTCTTAAACTTGCGGTTAATAAAACTGTTATTAATAATACATAGAGATGTAGCTGCGTTTTATTGTAATAATAAATCTTGTAGGTGGATTTAAAGATCATATTTAACTGTCAATACTCTCGTTTAGTTTACATTGTAGACCTTCTTTATACTCACTTACTATGATCAACATTTACTGCACTATTGAAAACTACTAGTTGCTTACTTGCTTTAACATTTTGTATTTTGTATTTTGTATTTATATACACTACCGTGAAATTCCATTAATAAAGCAACAAGCACCTTTTTCTACATTACGAATTAAGAAAGCTAATTTTCGTTCAAACTTCGAATTAAAGTAAACAAAAATTTAATTTAAGAAATACTCACATTGCGAAACGAATGTAAAGATTATAGACGTTGTTGAAAGTTTAACATACATTGGCCTCGTAAAAACATACCAAATTGAAGATATATATAGTTAACATTTTATTATATTTAACAGATATCACCTAAAAATTGTTTAACAGATTTTGCGTTCTTCTTTAGCTATACAGATGTGAAGAAAGACGTATTACGTAGTACTTAAATACAATTTGTAAATCTAATATAGATTATTCACCAACTAAATTTTAGCCAATATTTATCAATATATATTCAATAGTTATAGAAGGTTAAGAAACACAAAAATTGTAATTCCTTTCGTAATAAAACAATCCATGATAATAACAATGATCCTACCTGACAATGAATACATACGCTTTCCCCATCTGCTAAGTTTCGGAGGGTGTTTTAGACGCCTGGCAGCGTCAAGCGGTGTAACAAAATAGATAAGTATAACATGTAAGAATAGCAAACACATCACCGATGACACAACACTCCTGGCCATTTCACAGGTGCTGCAATATAACAGATACAGAATGTTGGTTTAGTAAGCGATTTAAATTGTGCGTTTCTTTTCCAGATTGCCATGTGTTAATTGGACGTCGCTATCACAACAGATGGCATTATATCCAACAACAACCCAATAGTTGGCATAGAAACTAAGTATGAGAATACGCCAGGATTAAACATGTTTCCAATTGCAATTTGGACAAGAAATTATATATCGATATGTTAATGAAGGTTGTTAAGAATAGAACAATTTATACATCGATATGACAATCAAATTTATTAAGAATCGACCAAATGGAAGAAAACGACAGTCTGTGGCTTAGATTTATCTTAATTTAATTTATATATTTGCCTTTTTTAACTGTTAGCAAATAGAGTGCACCTCTGATTCCTTGTTCTTTTGGTAATGCAAATATAAGTGAATTAAACATACTGTCATTCAATGTTGTCTGATTTTTAGATGCTTTCAAGCACCTTGGCTCTATTCTTGACTCGACTCTGTCGGTCGGTTTGGCTGGTCGGTCAGATTATTGGTTGCTTGGTCACTCGATTGGTAGGTTGGTCGGTCGCTTGGTCCTCATAACGTTTAATTTGCAATGTTTTCAATTATTCATTCATTTGTTCTGTCAGTCGCAAGCCACTAGAGAAACATTTTCTTTGGGAAGGTACTTTTAACAGGCTTTCTTATTTAGAACATTTATCTTTAGTTTATTTGGTTAAAATCATAAAATAATTTGGTTATTAACTTTATGGCTTTCATTTACAAATTCTCTTATAATCAATTAGCCCCATTCTGGTAAAACAAGTTCTCCCGCAATATGGACAACAAAACGCCTACATTGGGTCATTCTCTATAGTACACTTTTTTTCCGTTCATCTTTTCTTTCATAATTAGCCATGCTATAGTGTTTCTCAAATGATGTCAGACCATCAGCTACAGTTGCAGTTCCAGTTGTTTCAATTATTAATGTGTTTCGCTTATTCAATTGGTTAGTTTGTCAATCGTGAATCTTTTGTGATCGATTTCCATTGTTTTTTACTTACCTATTTTACCTATAGTTCTAACATTCTAATTAGTTCGGAATTTAGCGTGCAGGTACTTGCTTAGTAATATGTTTTGGTTATTTTATTGATTAGTCGCAGTCCATCGGTCTGTTGGTTCTTCAGTCGTTCTGTTTTCATTATACTTAATATGCTATTTCTTCCAATTTCATTAGTCCAATTGGTTTGAAATTTAGCAGCAGTTTCTTAATATCTGTTGACCATATCTTTAGTTAATTGGTCAGTGTATCTGACTGTCGGTCACTTACAGTTTCGATCTTGTGTTCTTTGTATAGTATATTTTATTTATATATGTTTTATATGTTTTAGTTATATTATTATGCACTATTATAGTCAAGTTACTAAAGTGCAATTGAGCCTCTACAAGTTAATTGTATTTTCTTTTAATTATATTACGTAATTTACGGGAAAACCATGACCGACGGCATATAGCCTCGCCCAAATTCGCACTGCGCATGTCTCGTATTCACGTCCTGTTTTAAAACAACGGCAAAGTTGACTATTTCCCTTCTATGTCAAAAAATGTATTTTTTTTAAATAACCACATAAAATTGTAATTTAAACAGTGTAATTTTGGAACATTTAACACCATTTTAACATTTTATAAGCTTTTAAAACATCAATGAATCTATCAGAATGGTAAAAATCTGTTTTTGTCGAGGTTAAGTTGTAGGGCTAGTTCTCAGAGATGCGTAAGTCTGTTTATGTCGTCACGCCCCATTGACCACAGAACGCCATCATCTCGAGTCTCCGTCCTACTGCGTAAACTCCTTATTCTATACTGTAGCCTACTCTGTACCTATTGCTGAAATCAATGTTGTTATGAATAAATACATGGCTTAAATAGAATAAATTACAATATAAAACAGTTACGTAACTTTCGGAACTACAAAAATAAACTTATTTGGTACACATAACATTGAAAATGGCATATAACACTACAAAAATACAAAATATAATAAAGCAATAGATAAAAGCATTTGTTTCGTTGTCTAAAGAGTTGCCACAATCAAACTAATTTTTTTTAAATATATTTTTCTTATACAAAATCTATGAGTTTTTTTTTAATAATTACAAATGAATGTTTTAAATGTTGCAAGTTGATAGTAGTGAGGTTTCGCAAACGGATACGTCACACTTTCATTCAAAATATATCAAATTTTCTACCTATGAATTGTTGATGATCGTCGTAAAATACTCACCAACTGTCACAGATAATTTACGGTGTTCTATTCCAATGTTAGAAGAATGTGTGACGTATCCGTATTCGTGTTTCGTAAAGCTGCGAAACCTCACTATTATTACACCAAAACGTAAATACATATAAAACTGCACAATTTGTCCTTTATTTCTATAATATAAAGTTATTATGTACATATTCTTTAGATTATTTATATGGAATACATTCTTGAAATAAAATAGCGAATGAATGTAACGTTTGCGTAAAATGTTCACGTTTAGGTAAATTACATAAACATAAAACATGTATTTAATAGCATATAAACCAAAAACCTTTCGATCTGTAGCAATGTTTTGATAATTCTCCAAGCTTATACTCTTCACTAAACTGTATTCACTACTTCAACTATACATTTAATCTAATTTGCAACCCACGTGACAATATAATAAGTTCATTTGTAAAAATACAGTATACATTCAATATACATGACATTAACTATAATCTAATGAGGTAAATCAATATGCTTAACTTATAGAAAGCGATATGTTGTTAAAACTATTATGTTGTTGATTCATATTATATATACGCGTTTTAAAATACATAGGTTGAATACTTAGGCTCTATAGACAAACAATATCATGCTGCTAATGCAAAAATGCACGGAGGTTGCTATCTTGTTTTGTTTCCAATAATTGACGCCAAAAATATTGTTACCAAAAATCTTGAATTGAATGAAATATCATTATTTATATTTATTATTGTATGTATTTACTTTAAAGATATTTTTCAAACTTTCTCTCAATGATATAATTAAATTGGTATTCAATAAGTTACAACAAGATTGTATTTTGTGTTTTACGAGAGATGGGATATTTATAGATAACAACTTAGATATGTTGTTATCTTTTATTCCACTTCTCAGGAAAGATGATCTCTAAATCATCTATATCATCTTTTGCTTCGAGTACTACTCTCTATAACCAAAGATTGGAGACATTGAGGGATATGGTCTTTAAAACACCACATTAAAACATGTAGCATAGTCGTCATTTCCAGTTATGTTTGAGTTCCTCAACTAGTGTTAGTTGCTGTTCAATGTAAGCGACCAATATTCTAATATAATGCAGCCTTTCCCAGTACTAGGCGACCGAGTGGCGGACTGACCAACTAAACATGATCAACAGACATCACAGTTGATAACTACCTAAATAAATTCAAACCAAGCAAAATGAACCGAAAGACTAAAAAGACGAACTAAGTAGATAATCGGATGACCGAAACACATACTAAGAAGCAGTCTGCTAAATTCCAAACCAATTCGACTAACTTGCGGAAATTACATATTAGAGAGACTACGCAACAGGACGATGAGAGAGTGGACGGAGTTCTGTGCTCAGTGGAGCGTGAACTCCAAAACTCACTATTAAACCTAATTGGGACCGAAACGATTAACCGACCGACCGATAAAGTGAAATATAGAGATGCTTGAACGCTTTAAAAATAACTGAGGTATGTTATAGAAGTTGATAGCAAAATTGAAGATTGAGTTATTGGTAAATTAACTAACCTTTTTGTAAGCTTTAAAATTATTAAAATCGGACATCTATAACTGAAGTTATTGGACAAATTATGCAAGAAAATCAATTTGTTTTTGTTTATATTTCTTGTTGTTTATTTGCTCATTTCTCAAAAACTTCAAGTGCGACAAATTTGTAGTTTTCTATGCCTCAAATGTGAAATAGGAACATGATTATCAAATTATCACAACAGTAATTTTAATACAATAACAATAGTAATGGATCGGTCAAAGGTCATCATTGAACATTTTTATAAGATTTGTTTTGTTCGAAAAAAAATCAATTTATCATTTATGCTTATCTACTCTGAAACAAACTAAAAGTATTTTAAATGTACTTTATGCTAAATAATAATGATTATGTATTAAAAATCCTAGTTTAAAACAAATTCACTCAGTTTGTTTAAATCCTATAGACCCCAATTATTATACTATAATAATAATAATTATAACTTATGCAACAAGAAACCAAATATATTGTCCGTATTATTATGAAAACAAAATACGTTTCTTAGTAGCCTAGTTGTTGAATCAAATTTAAGTGTAAAATGCTAAATCAAATAAAAATAGATTTCACAGTAACTATTCATTTTATTGCAACCAAACAGTCATAAAACTGACAAAGTTGGTTGTTGCAAGTGCTTATCTACATGATGAGGCCTACAAAATAAAACAATAAAATCATGGTCGACCATTTTTTCTTATTTTCGTATTTGCCAATTTTGAATTAAATACAATTAACCAGAAATTTGTTTTTTAAAATATTTATCCCAGATTTTTTTTTTTTAAATCTCAATATTTATTGGAAATTTTAGAAATTATAAACTGTTCGAGTTATTTAAAAGACAGTAATATGTGGCTAATAAAAAAATTCCCGAACGATCGACGCAAATTTTTTAATTTGCTGTTCCTGGGCATGACAATAAGATTTTTTTAAAGACCCGATAATAATAATAATAATATGATTTTACAGTTCATGTATTCACCAAAATAATGTCTATGATATTTGCAAGTTGAATGTTTGTGGTTACGGGTTGAGGTTGGTTAAAGCCGGCTTCCTTTAAATGGACTCCAAATGTAAGAGTACACCTATGAGGAATTATTTGCGCTTCCCTAAGGATTCACGACACCCTTTGCAACCAGACGGTGATACCTCGAGGAGTTCTGTGACCAGCACACTCATGTGACTCAAAAGACCTACCGCCACACGAGCCATTTTTCTACACCGGGCCTACGGTTTAGAGACCATGTCAAAATTGTCCTGCTGAGTCAGTAATTCAGTTATAATTTTCAGTAGCTGAAAAGTGAAAAAAAAGAATTACTGAAAACGAGATGAGACCTAGTGTGTTAATACAGTCACGGAAGAAAACACTAGTATTTGATTACTGCAATAACTGCAGTCGATTGCTGCAATGACTGCAGTAGAATAATTTTGAAATGATCCTTATAGTCCTTGTCCGAGGAGATTTGCAAACATCCAGACCTTGATACCGTCGGGCTAGAGAACACGTGCTGAGGTTTTGGCTACAATTCAGGTTTCCCTGCATTAACCGCTCGGCCATTCGTCTTACACGATTGTACTAGTAGAAACACCATATCATATATAATATAAGTAAAGGCATTCATTTCAAATTATGTCTAATACGATTACAAACCTGAAATTCAATGATTTATATCAATGACTGCCAAGGTAGTCATTAAACTAAGTAGCCGTTCCAACGACATATAATGCAATACACACAATAGGTTCATAATTCGGTAAGCGGAAGATTGAACTCGTAACTTTGTATACTAATCAGGGCCTCGGTGATTTAGAACGTGTAGGAGGTGTAGTTGAGCATGTTTCTGTAACCACCTAATCGGCCTTCAAATCTTTTATAATACTGTGTATTATGCCTATAATTAGCAGCCTTCAATTACATATTACCAATTAATTATCGATAATTGAGGTTCGGCACTTTGTAGAATGGCACGGTCAATGAGAAAATAGACGACACTGCAAAAACGTGTACAGAACATCTTTATATTATTATGGATTATATAGTTTTTGCAGTTATATAGGTTAAATTAGTTAAGTATCAAATTATCGGTGAAGTCGATGATTATATTAGGTATACTAATGTGATATTTTTGTGTAGGCCATCATTTACATATTATCCATTAATTATTGATAATTGAGATTCGGCACTTTCTAGAATGGCACGGTCAATGAGAAAATAGACGACACTGCAAAAACGTGTACAGAACATATTCATATTATTGTGGATTATAGTTTTTGTACTTATATAGGTATCGAATGATCGGTGAAATCGATGGATATATTACGAATATCACTGTGATCTTTTTGTGTAGGTCTAGAATAACTAGAATGTTCATTTCTAGAAAATTTAAATATCTTGCAATTGAAAATATATATTGAATACGAAGACGCATTTTGAACCAAAGACTTTGCTGTGGACTTTATAACACCAAGACACAGTGACATTTCACCGTTTCTTGACAACACAGAAAGCTACCGTAATCCATGTAATGCGGCATGTTCCTACGTTGACGACGTCATTATCACCATCGTCATCATCATCCTCATCATCATCATCATCATCATCATCATCATCATTTTTCAACCAAAGTCATGTCCCTCATGACATCCTCCAGTATCCCCTCTGCATTCTGCTTCATCTACAAGTAACTCCTTTCCATTTCCGTGCCCATTCATAGGAATGTTCCTGATGAGATTTTCCAGTATATCTGGTTCTCTTCATCCCACTGCATTCTTTCTTCCTATGAAATCTTTCCATTAACAGCTACATGTCACAATCTGGGGGCCATTTCTGTCATGGTGCTTCTGTTACTTTTGTAATTATATATCTGCAAGTGTGATTGATTCTTCTCAAGCATTTTCATTATTTTTCGTTCACGTTATATTCCTCGTAGTTCTCCAAATTTCCATTTCACATTCATCGATACTTGTTCTGACCATTTTTTAAGTACATGTTCTTTCTGTCTTGTGTCGTCCAATATCATCATCATCATTAGTGTTCAGTCGAATGCGTGATTCTGATGACATCCTCCAGTATTTATGGTTCTCTGCATCCAACTGCATCCTTTCTTTCTATGAAATCTTTCTATAACAGCGTGTCACAATCTAGCGGCTCATCTCTGTCACGGTGCTTCTGTTACATTTTTAAATATCTATCTGTACGTGTGGTTTATTCTTCTCAAAGAAATTCTATTATTTGTCCGTTCACTTGATATTACTCGTAGTTCTCCAAATATGATCACCATCATTAGTTTCCAGTCGAAGACATGATCCTGGTGACATCCTCCAGTATCCCTGATTCTCTGCATTCCACTGCATCCTTTCTTTCTATAAAATCTTTATAGCAGCTACGTGTCACAATGTGGCGGTCCATCTCTGTCATGGTGCTTCTGTTACTTTTGTAATTATCTATCTGTATGTGCGATTCATTCTTTTCAAGCATAGCCATTATTTTCCGTTCACTTGATATTACTCGTAGTTATCCAAATCCTAATGTCACATTCATCGATACTTGTTCTGACCATGTTTTAAGTCCGTGTCCTTTCTGCCTTGTGTGGTACAATATGATCACCATAATTAGTGTCCAGTCGAAGGCATGATCCTGGTGACATTCTCCAGTATCTCTGATTCTCTGCATTCCACTGCATTCTTTTTTTCTATGAAATCTTTCATAACACCTACATGTCACAATCTGGCGGCTCATCTCTGTCACGGTGCCTCTGTTACATTTTTATTTATCTATCTGTACGTGTGGTTCATTCTTCTCAAAGTATTTCTATTATAATGTTCGTTCACTAGTTCTCAAAATCTCCATGTCACATTCATCGATCCTTGTTCTGACAGGTATTTTTAAGTCAATGTTCCAGAACTATATAACCTTCCATTGCACTATAAACAAAGGCAGAGTATATCCACCCTGGTCGTCCCTCTGCCTGATGAATAAATGAATAAAGGTTATATTAGTGGACTGGTATACCTGTCCACTGGTTAAAGAAAAAAAACAAACATCAAATGAATAAAACTCTTTAACCTAAACAACACCATTTACAATCGGGAAGACATTAGCAACTTGGACTTTGTTCTTTCATCTTTGTAAAGTCGAATCTTGCTTATAAAACTTTTCTAGATTAACAATGGCGGCCTGGTGGTTGATCTATTTTCAAATTATTCACCCGACGGACTGATAAATAACCACTTTCTACCGTTGTAACTGTCTTCATTTGGACGGGTAATAGTAACGCCCATAAAAAAAGACCTAATCAATCTCTTTTTTTGGCGGCGGATGCTATATCTGTATTTAAATATCAATGGTGCAAAATATAGTTGAAACAAGTTGTTAATAATTATCTATTCATATTAACTTGTGTTTTGTACAGTTTATACATTGGATTTTAATTGAACGTTTAATCTGCAGGATTATCATTTTATTCTTATAAATATTTAATTAACGCACTGTCTACTTGTAAATTACAAATAATTGATCATTAATCAAAAAGAACAAGACATTTGTTTGTTGAGTGTATTCTGCACAGTGACAGTATTCTCAAGTTGACAATGTCTAGATTCCGAGCGGCGTCTTTAAAGCTTTTTCCGTCAGTGTATTCTGTTTTTTTGTTTTTTTTTTTGGCCCTGCATGTTCTTCGTTTAGGATCATGTGTAGGATATTAAGCCCAAATGTTGTAGTCAACAATTGATCAAGTTCAGTAAATGTTTTTGTATGTTAATTTTATTGGTTATCTCGACAGCTCTCCTCTTTTACAATACGTCCATTATTAATTGTGATAAAAGAAACAGCAAAATTGTAAACATACGATGGATATAACATTGTTTTAAATTTTGTATCATATGTTTAACAAAATTTAATTCTGTTTGTGTGTAGATTTTTTTTTCTCAGATAACATATACATGGCCATTGTTTAAGTATTAACATCCATAACAAAACAATATGATAAAATACTAAATCTACAGTACGTTTTCTTCATCGTTTAATTGTCTGCCATGTGCTAATATCCTAAATGAGTCATTATACCTCCTTCTTGCTTCTGATATGTAGTTTTAGGAACACAGTTCACTAATTAAGCTTCATAAAAATGGTCTTCAGAATGTAAATCCCTTGGGGTTTTGAGTAATTCCTGATACCGTGTAAATGTTTTTTTTTTGTTTTCTTGATTTCTCTAATCATTTCTTTATGGCTATATTTATTGTATTATGTATATTATTTATGGTATCGAAAAAAATCAGACCAAATCTAAAATTATCCCTCTCAGGAAAACTACGATTATAAATTATTATGATGTTCAAATTACATCCCCGAACACCCATTCGCATAATACAGCAGGCATACATAGTGCCTATACAAAGCCTTGGATATTCATCAAGAACCTATAAGTAACATACGTTGATTACAACATTCATATTTCTAAGTAATATTGTTATCTATTTTTATCATGTTATTGTATGTGTGTATTGCTTATACCGTGTAAGTGTCATTCTTATACTGATCTTTAGGTGTTCAAAGGATTAACAAGTACTCTATTAGTCATAGCAAATGCACGACAGCTATATTCAAGGATTTGCAGGTTACCTTACGAAAGATTAGGAATTGAAAAACGTTAGATGATGTCATGTCTGATCTGACAAGATCTTACAGTACATTCAGTACGTCAATAAAATTAAACAAATACAATTCTGCAAAATGTAATTGAAATACATTCCTACGATAAGCGATCATTATCTGAATCAGCTCTAAGATTGCATTAACTGACATTGATGGCTGCATATTCGGACAGGAGACGCTAATTCTATATTGAACACATGCAATAAGTACATCGACAGTCTTTAAAATTACCTAGGGATTGATCATACACATTTATGACAGTAACAAATGACAGTATGCCATCTTGGAATAGTCTTGGAATGTGTTGTGTAGGTATGTGTTAATAGGTGTAGTTTAATTTCTAAACAATAAAACTCCAGAAAGAGACCGCCGTCCTCAAAGGTAATAAAATTACATCTTAAGTATCGTTACTCGATTTGTATTATGAGTTACAATATAAAGACATCAGAACCGTTTATTGTCGCTATTATTTTGTCAAGTCTGATATACCACCACACAAATGTTGAAACGTTTCATTTAGACTGATGAGCTAATGATATTGTGACCATTATTATATCTCTATATTCGACAGTTTTTACATAAAACCAAATACTATACAAATTATTATTTATTACGCTTATACTGTTATATTTACAAATTATCGAAACTATAGAGTTAAAACTAATGTAAAATGATACAAAATAACTCGTAATTATAACATTTTGGTAAATATTTTACATTAATTTTTTTGTCACAAAAAACAGTAACGGCTGTCAATAAATCAATCAATATATATTAGAGCGGCTGAGTAAGCTTGACATATTTTAGGGTAAAGAGCTACTTACGAACACGTCGCTTATTACACAAGGCAATTATTATCGCTGTGATTGCCATGTTACTTTACTCCCTCGTATTCCCGCAGGATGTGTTGTTATAGTTTGATTAAATTACAATTAAAGTGTGCAATAATGTCCCCGATAATACTATGATGTGACACGTTGGGCAAATTACGAGCTGTACCAACTTTATCCAAAACCTCCGCTTGGCTATTAAAATATCAGGTTTGTGCGACGTTGATCGTTTAGAGCGGCGTTTAACTTGAGACACTTATTTGATGAATAAATAAATATTTGTTTATGTATAGACCTACTAATTTATGCAAGGCATATGGTCTTTTTATTGCGTATTCTATTCAACCAAATATCCAAAAATATCTTAATTCTAGAGGATTTAATAAAAAAAAACAAATTGATAACAAAATTAACCGTCAAAAGATAATACCGATGCTATTAATTAATTAGTCTAATTACTTATTTGTTTTATTAATATTAATGTAGTCTGCGTATGCGACTTAACTTGACACTCTAGATTTAGAATTTATTTAAATGTGTGAAATAAGTAAATAATAAATTAGTTGATTTTCGTGCAAATATGGCACAGTTGACCTATTATTGAAGGATCTTGATCTTTGCGTAATTGCAAAGGTTACTCTGTATTTTTCCGAATAACGATAGCAAAACATATTTTGCAACACCTTTAATTGACACTGCACAGGTTAGAACATAAACAATTCACCCAAATCTATACTGATAGTAAATTAGAGTTTTACCTAGCTTATTAAGCAATGTCAGTGATTATATCCGAAAGTCTACGTCATTTAGAACAAATCAATTAGGTGTAGAAGTTCAGCAAATTTTAGTTATTTGTTAGTGAAATAATTAGGTTAGGTTAGTACATCACTGCCCATATATTCAC
>JAOTQE010052617.1:398-20656 GCA_025631205.1 Nesometra sesokonis
AAAAAATCCATCTAATGTAAAAAGATCAACAGCTAATGTAGAAAACAACAGCTAATGTAGAAACAACCACTAATGTAAAAAATCCATCTAATGTAAAAAGATCAACAGCTAATATAGAAAACAACAGCTAATGTAGAAACAACCACTAATGTAAAAAATCCATCTAATGTAAAAAGATCAACAGCTAATGTAGAAAACAACAGCTAATGTAGAAACAACCACTAATGTAGAAAATTCAACAGCTTATGTAGAAGAAATCCATCTAATGTAAAAAGATCAACAGCTAATGTAGAAAGCTGAATTGCCTCGTAGCTAATGGGATACAGGCGCCAGCTAATGTAAAAATTTGCAATATCATTAAATTAAACATAGAGGAATCTAAAGTAATGTTACCTATGCATTCCCTAGTGGTGCATTGATGCTGTGATAACATTGTTTAAATCACTAGGGGAAGGTGGGACAGGTTGACACACATAAAAAATAATATAATATTACAATACCATTAATTGAAACATGGGCGAAGCAAACCTACAAATTCTCCAGTGGCACGAAAATGCTGTGGTAAAATTTTTAAATGTGGGTTAAAGGTGGGGCAAGTTGGGACACTTAAAAAATATAATAGTACAATACCATTGACTGAATATTGGATGGAGTTCACAATGTAATGTTACCTGCAAATTCCCTATTGGTACTTAAACGGTGTGTTAACATGACTATGGGAATGCGGGAAAGGTTGAGACACTTAAATATAATATAATGTTACAATATCATTGACTGAAACATGAATGTAACTTAAAAAATGTGACCTCCACATTCCCCGTTAGCACAAAAACTCTTGTGTTAACATTGTGTAAAGGACTAGGGGAAAGCAGACAGGGTGGAACAATTAAAATGTTAACACAGCATTACTTTAGTTCCGTCAATGTTTTAGTCAATGATATTGTAATAGCATATTATTTTTTTAACCGGCCCCGCCTTCTCCTAATTACTTAAGCAATGTTCACACAGCATTTTTGTGCAACTGGGGAATGTGCAGGTAACATTATTTTAGTTCCACCTATGTTTCAATCGAGGTATTGTAATATTATAATATTACTTTTCTAAAGTGTCCCAACCAGTCCCACCTCCTCCTATTTATTTAAACAGCACAATGATTTTGTGCCATTGGGGAACTTGCAATAACATTACTTTAGTTCCATTAACGTTTCAGTCAATGATATTGTAATGTTATAATATTATTTTTAAGTGTTCCAACCTGCTCCCGCCTTCCCCTGGCCATTTAAACTGTCGTTCTGCAAACTATAGACCGCTTCACTACATTTTGTAGGTCGCAAAGTCGATTACGAAAAACGTATAAATATAATGTTTCAAGTACAGCCAGATCATGTTTGATCGCTGCTGTACAGTGTTTTTCTATCCTTTTTATCATTTAGTGTGATAAGCAAGTGAGGTAGTTAATTCAAAATTACCCTACATTTCTTTGAAAATGCATCGAGAAACCAGATAACATTCTGACCCACACAATGACGAATGCACAATTAGAACCAAACATTAAAATTTGAGGTTTTGTACAAACTATGGTTGATAATGAGGAATTACTAAGTAATGGAAATATGTAATACTCAAAAATATTTGAATTGCATTTAATAATGATTTCCTGAATTTCTGAGATAGGACATGGAGTTTAAAAACATATACCTAGGCCTAACCCTGGAAGAAAAGTCTAAACTTAAATTAGTTGAATAATAATTATAATAGGAAACAAAATATTGAAATATTAAACTTATTTTCAACTCGTTCAATATTTTGCCACCGCTCATACAAAATATTTGGTATCCCTTTGAAGGTTTTGAATTAAATTTATATACCGTAATTACTTGATTTGTAAGTTGCACTGTAATTTGTAGGTTGCTTCCAGTTCTTAATTCCTTGGTTTGAATCTTGCCAGATGCCAGGGTTTTTTTTCTCAAGGTACAACTCATCTCCTCATCTCAGAGACTTAGTGTATCTTATACTGTATGCCTACCACATCTGCCTGCAATGATTGTATACATGACTGTTTGATGTTTGATGTCTCATGTCATGTCTGATGAATGTCTGCCTACGATGAAATAACCACCCATCAAATTGAACAGTGATGATTTCCTCTTAGTAATCCTAAAATCATATGTCTGAAGTATTAAAATATAAATATATGATTAGTAAACTAATTAGGTGCTCCTATTTTGGCACGTCACATTTGAAAACGGTTTTGTTGATTTCATTGATTCGTTATGGTTACTGTATACTGTGAAGTCATTTTCTCCATGGTTACACATAGATATCTTGTAATGTGCTATTGTAATATGGTACCTGGATTTTATTGAACTATTGTTTACATTCCAGCGATCTGGAAAAAGATATGTCTGGAATTCCCCAGGAATATATGTTGCCAAAATATAGTATTTTGTCCACATATAAACCAAAATAAAAAAGTAGTAGTTTGCTTTATTTTATTACATTCTCAGTGCTTATAGTTACTAAAAAAAAGTTTTCTCTGGTCTGTTGTAAATTTACCACAGCCTGTTTTTTTTTTATTTTTTGCATATTGCTTTTTAAAATTTTGGGATGTTATCATAATGGACCAACTATCAATCAATTGTGCTCCCAATAAAAAAAAAAAATCTGAAGGATAGTTTTTTTTTACTTTTTGAAACCTTCATCGTATCCATGTGTTTATAATTAAACATGCTTATAATTTTATTGAATTTCTAATAAAAAATATAGAAATTAAGTCTTTTAAAATTTACTCCTTGGCCAAACTTTCTCATCTTTAAGGGCAGCATTTTATATTTGTGCCACAGCCAACTTCCTTTCTCCCGGTCTCTTACATATTCTCCTTATTTACAAATAAAATTGCATATTTCTTATTACATGCATTTTTTATCAATAAAGTACTATAACAAATTACAAAATTATGTTATCAATTACATTTGTGGCACAATTATGGCTGTGAGTGCGATGGCTCGTTGTAATATTGTTTATGTCCTCTTCCCACAATCACAATTTTTGCTACCTTTACAGAGCAGCACTATTTTCAAATTTTGAAAAAAATAACACCTTCTGACAAGGTAAGTCTACCATGTTAAATTACTAGCAACACAGAGAACTACCTAGTAAAGGCAGTATATAAGTACCCTGTCTTTTGATGTTATTGATGCCTTAAGGTTTATTTTAAATAATGGCTATATTTTGCTATGTATACTTGGAGAACATCGCTGACCAAATACTTGGTAGTATCCCCTGATATGGTAGTTTTTATAGGGTTAACCCTATTAACTACCTGTATCTACCTTGTCACTAACATTATTTACCATGTTAACTGAGTTATTTTTTTCAAAGGGTACTATCAAAAACTACTAAAGACTTTTGACTTTAGTGTTGTCTGTAAACCTCTTTTTCAAAATAAAATACAATCTTAGCTTCTGCTGGGTAATTTTTCATGATTCAAACTGTTCAAAACATCATAATTAAATTTATATTGATACACATAGCAACTAATAAAAACTTTGTAAAAATTATTGATTTTTTATTTGTAAGCCAATCACCACTACTGATCAGACTCAGCTCACCAGGTAACCCAATAAATCAACATTATTATTATTTTAATGAATATTTGCGAAAATCAGTTTACAGCTTCATGCAACGTATGCTGAATAGTAGTAATATTTTCGTTACATGTGTTTGCAAACGTATGCTCTTAGATTCTAAGATGTATAAAAGATGGAGAAGTATTTTGTATGTATAAATCTACAATATTTTTAGTTATATTTATACATATGGCTCCCATCACTAGGTAATGATTCGATCCTCTGGACAGCGTCTTCACTGTCTTGAGAAATGTTTTCTCCAACGAAGAGATTCAAAGTTCTTAGAGGACTGTTTAGATCCAGAGCGGACTATAGATCTCCATGATGATCTCTCAGTGGAGATTTCCCAGGTGTTTCCCAATGTTTCCTCGCAAGCACCCAAATTTAACGATCCAAATCGTCAAATGTTGAACTCGGTTTAACTTTGACGATCCAAATCGTCAAATTTTTTCGACTTCAAGGTAGTGACCCTTTTTCTGTTGATCGTTGTGAAATTCGTCAAAATTAACAATCAAAATCGCCGTTTCAAATCGCTGTTTTGGGGATTAACGATCGACAGAAAAAAGGCTTTTAAATAGTTAAATGAATTACTGTATAAGTTTTTTTTTTTCAGAAATGAAACACATTTTGTTTTGTTTTTCTCATCAGATCAGGAAATATACATTTTGATCAAATTACAAAGACTAGATCGGTTCATGACATCGTAAACAATGTGAGTGTTCAAAAATATTAATACTAGAGAGCTCTTTGAGAGTACATACCTCCGCCAACAACCTTGACCCTTGAACCCACCCTTATGGTCACATATGATGTGAACTTTCATACACTTAAGCCAGGCATTCACTGCGTCGTGTGTCGGTCGTACGACTAACCCGTCGCTCCCTGTGTGTGTGT
Source organism: Nesometra sesokonis (assembly GCA_025631205.1). Taxonomy (NCBI): domain Eukaryota; kingdom Metazoa; phylum Echinodermata; class Crinoidea; order Comatulida; family Antedonidae; genus Nesometra; species Nesometra sesokonis. Next base: position 4,922 of record JAOTQE010052617.1, read on the forward strand.
GATTCCCAGACCCGACGACAGCCTTCTACTCGTCAGCCGACGGTTTTTTAAGTGATTCAACAGGGAAATCACTAAAAAAAAATGTCGGCCGACGAGTAGAAGAATGTCATTTCCATCTGTCAGCCGCACACAGAGGGAGCGACGGTTTAGTCGTGCGACCGTTGTATGACCATCGCACGACTCAGTGAGTGCCCGGCTTTAAATATGAACCAAGTTTTAAGTCATTGTGACAACAACGCCAGAACTTACTGCTGATTACAAGAAACATTATCTTTTGCTTGGAAGTAAACATGACTTTTGCCAATGGCCCTTCAAATTATGGTAACATTTGGCATGTATTTTCATACACTTAAATATGAACCAGGTTTAAAATACATGTGACAACTACTGTATGGCAGAACTTATGGCTAATTACATGAATTTGACCTTTTGATTGACCTTGACTTTGGCCTTTGATCCCGCCCCTTCAAAATTTAAGGACTTTGGAATCGTAAGTCAGGGAAGATTGTGGCCAAAAACTATGGCTTTGAGGCTCTTCACAAACAAAAAACACATAAATGCATAATCAAACAAACACACAAAAAGGGGCAAAAAAATAACCTCCAACTTAGTTGGCAGAGGTAATAATTGAGAGGTATCGCCACTCAATTAGTCACTGTCTGTTGAAAAAAACCAACATATAATTATTGGTACATAATAGATCGCAATATAAACTATAATCTGATGTTGCTTGGGACTGTAGATCCAAAAATGTGGCTATTTTTTAGAAGAAGATTTGCCCACAAGTTAATCTTAAAAATTTTATTGTTATGTCAATCTCAAGAAATTTGCATAAAGGACATTTCCAACATGACACCATGAGGTACCATAGTCATGTTCGATATTTTACTTTCCCTGCTGTATAAAATCTGTGCTATAATTATGCTGTGCATAATAAGCTTTGGAAAGCAACAACAATTATTCCCTTTGAAAAAATAACACCCTCTGACCAGGTAGATCTACCATGTTAATTTACTAGGGACGTCTACCTAGCAACACAGAGAACTAAGTAGTAAGGTAGTACAGTATATAATTTTTCTGTCTGTTGATGTTGTTATGCCTTAAGGTTTATTCTAAATAATGGCTATGTTTTTCTATGTATACTTCAATAGCATTGCTGATAATATCCTTGGTATTTGATATGGTAGTTTTTATAGGGTTAACCTTGTTAACAACCTTGTTACTACAATTATCTATGTTAGAGTTATTTTTTTTAAAGGGTTTAGATGATGTCAATTTCATAATGCATGGCCCACTAATTTTATATATAAATATTGTATACCTCCAAATGGCGCTCGGTGTTCGTAATGCAGGGCGGGCAGCTTATGCAATCCGTGTGATCCTCCAGATCCACCTTTCATTCTCATTTTGGGCTTTACCTAATTATTCAGGTATACTTTGAAAACGAGAATAAAATGAGTAGAGAAATTGGACACAGGGGCAGATTTTGGTGCAGCCGGCACACGCCCCCTATTATCGGCAAAATTTAGTTTTATCCCACCTTTATTTTAAAGGTGCTGGGTCTAACATTTACCTCAAAAAAAAAATCACAGACACACATACAGGCCAGGATAAAAGGACACTGATGCAAAATGGGAAAAATAACCCTTTTTTTCTGCTTCTCAAATTAAAGACCTTAAACCTTCGGAAAAGGGTACCCCTCCCCCTTCACTGGATCCTGGGTCTGCCCCTGGTACCCTTGTGGTTAATGTGTTTGCCTATTAATCCAGGTTTGATTCTGACCCAGCACTAGTTCTCCCAATTGTAAACAATTTCACAACCTAAACCCGTAATTGGACTCGGTTATCAGCATGATAGTACCAATCCGCCAATTTGTGAGGTACTTCCTGTTGGGTGTGAAGAATGAAAATAAAAAAAAAATGACGTAATATTTGCATTGTCAAATCAGAATCTGCCTGATATTATATTATGGAATGAAGAAAGTATTTTTCTACTCATACAAACTCTAAAATAGCAGGGATGTAATTATGGTTGAGGGAGGTGAGCTAGACTGGCAACCCTAAAAATGTTCCACCCAACCTAAAGCTTATTTTAAGACCTTCCACCCAGCCTAATATCAACCTGACACCCACCTTCCTCTGAAGAAGGAAAAGATACTGTGTTTAATCATTATACCACCCACACTTTCATTGATGCCACCCACCGTTGGATTTCTAAAAGCATATCCCCATATTTTGGTTTACGTTATGGCATGGTTGGTAGTTCGATCTGATTCTATACCAAATAATATTAATGCATTTTTATATATCCCATTAGTTGAACCTCAAGGGAGTTAAGTTGTATGTGAAGTTTCTAAAGAAGTTATTTATCCAAGGACCCACAGAAGACAGGTAAATATTAAGAGTCAAAATAATGGTATATTATGAACTTTTTTGTAGAATTCAAATTGTTTTAACATACTAAAGGTGTACAAAATTGTTGTATCTCAGATTTTGCTAAAAATTGAACCAAATGTGCCCTGCTGGGTGTATTGACAAGTTTTAGAATTTTACTTGTTAGTGGGAATGGCTTAGGCCTCAATAGCCTTTATAGCCCAACTTTGAACTAGTCCCGTCTTGAAGAGATTCACCGATGGTGCTTGAACTGCATATTTCTGGAGAGGATTCTAAAGAGTTACTGTTTGAATAGTTTGCATGAGTGACCTCTTGTTCTGCTGACAACTTTTACGAAGAACTTAGTTTAAAAACCCATGGGTTTTTTAGGTATAGGCCTTTATATTTTACCATTCTCTCTTTATTTACAGTAACCTCTAAAAGAAACAAATAAAGTTTGTTTTTAATTGAATAACTTTTCTAAAGATAAGAAAGAGTTGCAATTACTATAACAGACTAGTTTTGGCTCTGCCAGCAAATTAGCACTTTTTGATACAAATATTAATATTTTATACCTTCCTACAAATTATTTTAAAGTTTTCTAACAAAAAATATCCTGCATTTCCCCAAGGTTCATTTAAAGGTCAAATCAAGTAAAATATATTCCCTATCTCGGTAAATACTAGGTTTAGAGAAGTAATACTGAGAACATACATACTTACTTCACTTTAATGGACATTTTTGGAAAAAAGATGACCCGAAGTTTAGATTTTGATGTTTGACACATATATTTGTTCACACCTTCCAAGCCTAATAATGAATTTATCATACCACATTTACTTGTTGGATTTCATTTTACCCATTTTGATTTTAATTGTTGAATAATTTCTTGATGGCATGATAAATAATTATATACAGTTAAGATTGGTTTGCACTGACTGAAACATTCTTATGCACCATTACTGTTATATTTTTTTTTCCTCTCTTTCAGCTTTGAAAAAGTACCAGACCTTCCTTCTGTTCGGCAATGGGTGTGTCATGAGGTAAACTGGCTGTCTATTATTTTCTTGTAAATTTTTCCCCAAATACAATATTTTGTAGGACCTGTCTATATTTTTTCTAAGAGTGGCTTAAAATTTATAGTCAATAGTTAATTCAGGGAAAAAGATAAATCTGGTTGTGCTTGATATTTTTTTTAATTTATAGTTGTTGCAGTTGAATTTTTATTGTTGATTATACAATAATAATCAAAACTGGGGGAACTGTAAAATTGTTTCTCTTTTCAAACAGAGGCGCAATCAAGAAGGATCTGCATTAATCATGAAATAATTAAAACTTAATTACTACTGAACCAGTACAAATGGAAAATGAAATCATGAGATAGTGTAGTTTCCGTAGCATAGATTTGCTCTTTCTTAGATTCTGCAACAGGGAAATGGTATATCTCGGATTAATTAAGTTTAAATTACTAATATGGACTTTTTGTTTTTCTACTTTAGATGTTATCATTAATACGAAGTCCTGGAATTCCAAAACAAGAACAATGGGTTCTAGATGTTACACAGTTTCTTTTTGTCCATGCTTATTTTGTCATTGAGAAAGCAGATTCTAGTGTTCCACAGGTAAGGAATTTGTTCTGTTTTGTAAGACACCAAGGATAACCCACGATAGTTTGAGGACTTAGTTCCAGTGGGATCCTTCTGAACATGGTGATAAAATCTCCTACTCTTCTCTAAAGAATGCACTGCATTCTTTAACATGCACATGAGTCATGTTGTACACAAGACCATTTGCTTAACGTCTCATCTGAAAGATGGTGCGCTATTAACTTGTATACAACCCTCCAGCCGAAATAGAAGAGAGTGACATGTTGTTTAATTGAACTGATTTGAGAGTCTCCAGTCTCTGTACTGTTTGTGACCTATAATTACTCTTCTCCGTAATGGCCAAAATACTTTCTATATTTCTAGTGCTACAATTTTGCTAGGACATTTAAAGATTGTAGCGGTGGGTTACACAAAAGTGTTATGGGTACAGTTCCATTGCAGATAGCCATTAAAATAATTTTGGTTCCTACAAGATTTGAATTGGAGTATGCTTTCAAACCATCACCACTGTTTCAACAAATCTAAAAGCCAGTAGATTTAACCCACTGAGCTAAATGAACATTTTTAAAACAGTTCAGACAAGCAATAGTGGAAACACTAACAGTAAATGGAGAGATGGGGGATAACCAATGAGGTCCTCAAAAATTTAATGATAAAATGGTTATGTACGAAAGTATATAACAAGATTACATAATTGATTTTTACGTTATACATACTCCATTCTTTAAATATTCTTTAACTTTTGTTTTTAAATTGTTAATATTCACGTTTGTTTTTATATTGTCATGGGTAAAGCCTTCCTGTTCTTAATAGCTGTATATAAACGCTTTCTGTGCAACAGATTTAAAAGTAGGAACTCGAAAATGTAAACTACTCTCTCTGGTGTTATATTGATGACAATCATAAATACGATAAAAAATCTATTTCAACACTGAGATACTTACAAATTTGCTACCATTAATAGTATGTCCAGAAAATTCAAGTCTTGAAATCGTCAACCTTCCTACGTCCACAATTTGTACTGAATAAATTGCATCCTATTTTAATAGGATGTAGGGAGAGCCGATTATCTATAAGCCATTTATTACACATAATTAAATTATTGCTTTATTTTCAATAGTTTTGGGATCTGTATGGGAATATAAAATTGCACTGTCATCAGCATAGGTTAACATCTGACAATTATTGTCATCAATAGAACAGGACACTTCATTACGTATATGTTAGAACAAGGGGCCCAGAAGGCTATTTAGTGGAACTAGACATTATTTCCCTACAGTGTGATTTAACCCCATTTATATAGATTTTTTATGAGACAGTAAATAATTTCTAAACAAATTAACAGATATAAATCATAAATATGATAGTTTATCAAAACATATTATATTAATTAAATTGAAATTGATTTCTTTTTAATACCACTTTGAATTTGACTGTATTATTTGAAGATGGAACTTATAATTTATGATATTTAGATGGTAATTTTAATTTCTCTATTATTATTGTTATTTTTTTCATCTAGTGTAAACATACTTTGTCCCATAAAATTGGGAAGGATTTACAAGAACTCCTGGCAAGTCTCTTTCAAAGTTGTTTGACATCGCTTGGCAACATGCCTGCATCACAAGGTAAATGAGGTTTAGTTTTTATACCCATCGAGGGTAATTGTCAACTATGGCAAAATCCTCAGTTAGGACCACTTATTTAACGTACCTCAATTTTACAAACTCACGATAATGTTATGGCCTTGAAATTGTCTTTTGATTTTGATTTGATTTTCGGTGTAGTACAACAACAAGGATAACCCACGAAAGTCAGAAGTGGACTTACTTCCAGTGCGGTCCTTCTGGTGGTGATTGGCAGTACACCTGGAAACAATTTCCCAACTCTTTTTCGAAGGGTGCACTGCATTCTTTAACGTGTGCACATAAGCCCATGTTGTACACGGGACCAACGGCTTAACGTCTCATTAGAAAGACGGTTTGCTAATATCTTGTATTTTACCCTCCAGCCAAAACACAAGGAGAGTGGCGTGGTGTTGGATTGAACCATAGACCAGCGAGTCACGGTTCAGCGCCCAGTCCAGTGATTTCCATCAGCTAAACCAATTGAGCTAAATCCGTTCTGTCAATATTTAAATCCTAAAATAATATTTCCATATAAGAGTAGTCAGATATTACTCTTCCACTATTAATTAAATATAAAGGCATACATGTGTCTAATCAGTATGTCCAAAGTCATTAAAACAATTTTAAATTTAAAAAAAATTCCTGTGAAGCTGGATAACCTTGATTTGTTTATAAAAGTTGTGACAATAGGTCTGATTTATTATTTATAAAGATAAATTACTTTAAATTTGTTCGTGAATTGTTTTCAAACACAATTGAAAATAAAACAATCACATTTGATTAAAGTTGTGATGGTTTTGGCAGTGAGGCATGATGAGTGGAAGTAATGCAGTGGTTGCGATTCAAAATCCCAATCAAGAGCTCAGATGCTTGTGACTCATCATGGTTGTTAGTTGCTTTTGCCTTTTGGCAATGCACTTTTAATACTCAAATTTCTTTAGTCTACCCAGCTGTACAACCTGTAAAAGCAAATTGCTAGGAAGTAACTTATAATAGATAGTGTCCCATCCAGGAAGGTTATCACACTCGTATCCGCTTCATGTTACAAAAACTTGGAATATGTTCCAGCCCTATCAGCCGTAGTGTAAGAGATTTCCGAATGATAAACGAATGGTTCTGGGTCTGTACAATAGCGTTCCGGTTCCACGACAAGACATTCCATTCATAGAACTACTGATGAAGAAAGTCTATGTAATGGTGGCAATAGAGTGGCCCCGAGGCCAGACTAAAGTTTGACTTGAGTGGATACATAGATTGAAAATGTTAATGATAGTGGAACAATGTATACTGTATTATTAATCATTATTAAAATATTTCACCGTTAAGTATTTTATTTATGATTGATAGTGATTGTAGTTAAATTTTGTAGTGTTAAATTTACAAAATATTAAGCTTAGATTATTATAATATTATCATTAATGTTATTCAAAACTAAAAAAAAAGAAGTAAACGATAGATAGAAACAAGAAAAAAAAAGAAAAAGTGGAATGGCAATCCAGAATATACAGTGATTAAAAATCATAAAGCTGAAAAGAGGATTTACTTACTGTACTTAAATATTAGTTACACTATTAATGTAAAGTCCTAAATATATGAACCCTTCATTTTTACACTATTTTGTGGAAAAATTTTGATCACAAAGTTTTTTTTTTTGCAAATGAAATAATTGTGGAAGATATACAGAAAAGTAAAAACTATTAATGTGATTGTCTGGACTTACTATTTCGGCTGGACTATATTTCACGTCCTATCCCGGCTACATCATCAGGTCGACTTGTCATTTGGCGGTAAAAATCAACGCACTTTTGCCCACAAATGACCAGTCGGCCCGATGATGTATCCTGTATAGGACATGAAATATAGTCACTCATAAATAGTAAGTCTAGACTATCAAATATTCAGTTTTTACTTTTGTATATGTACTTCCGGTTGACTGATAGTCTTCACAAATGTGGAGGATATAGTTTCCACATGTTTTAATCCTTCAGAAAGCTTAATCAATTTATTGACATGAAAATAAACATAATTTAAGCTAGGCCAAAGGTTGGAATAGCATACACAGCAAAACTAAGCTCATAATTTGCACTATCAATTGAGCACTGTGTGTGGGCCTAAAATCATTCATAGTTGTGAGCCAATTTGTCAGGTTCATTTAATTCCCATTTAAATAAACCTAAGTATAGCTAACAAGAAATTGATTTATGGATATCCCAAATGGTTCAGAATGAGTTATAATTCAATTTAATTCAATTCAATTCACTTTATTTCAGACGTAGTCCATATGAAAATGAAATAAAATAACAATAGAGAATGGCCTAGTACATATAAAAATACATTTTTACAACTGAACATCTGGTTACGGAAATTCCATGTAGATTCTCTGAAATATTCACCAAATGTTGGCAAACAATGGTCAACGAACATACCACTAGAACAAACAGTGTCGTGGGAGTCCAAACCACATCCTAAACGCATTGTTGAAGCATAAATTCAACCGTTTAAATAAAAAAATTAAAATAGGTTGCCCAGAGAGCTGAAAAATACATGTTAATACAATATGATTGAAATAACGTACATTTGAAAGAGACAAAACAATTAGCAAATTTTCTGCATAGAATTTTGCCAGTGAAAAAATTTCAATAATTATTATTTAAAATTTGACTTTTTTGATCTGCTTTAAGACAGTGAAGTACTGTATATGAAACAGTGTCCTCAATTTGTAAACATACTCACAAAACCAGATATAGACCAGAAAGAGGATGTTTTTCAATCATTATATCAAATTAATGATTTCATTTCCCTTTTTATTTTAGTATTAATGGAAGAACATGAATCTGCGATGCAGACTCAACGAACCCTTGGAATGACGTCAGGAGGTGACCTGTGGGTCAAACTGATTGTGCAATATGCTCAACAACTTTTGGATTCACCTAATGTCACCTGTCGAAGTAAATTTTCTCCTGAAGTAAGAATCTTATTTATTTAATTATGTATTGTCACTTAAAAGTTTATAAATATTTTTTTAAAATTTTCTCATTTGTAAAGAAAAAAAAAACCCTTTTCACTGCATACAAGTTTTGGCCCTATTCTCAGTTCATGTGATTATCAAAAAGGTTTTGGTGTTTAACTTAAACTTTAGAGTTTACACACAAGATAATGGGCAGGCAAAATGCTTGAATTAATCAATACATGTTACTGTAAGAATGCCTCTGTATGTTAGTATTGGAATATTAAACATGCATGGGTACCGACATTCCAGTCAAAATAAACTTAAATCTCTACAGTGGCAGGCTGGAACTAAAACTATTAACCTATGAAAATAGATTTAAATCTTGCCCACCTAATTTTAAAAGACTTCTTGTCGATATGATAATGTGTTTATACATGGCTACAATGGAGATGATATAGATAGTCTGTTCACTGTTAATGTTGGTAAATTTGATGAGGTGCCATCTATAAAATTTATAAGAAATATTTTAGGCTATAAATTTAGAGAAGTATTTTTTCCTCAACATGTAATAAATGAATAGAAATATCTACCTTGAGAAGTTGTAACTCACAATCAGCTTATTGAAGAATAAGTTTGATAAGCATTGGGCTAGTAATCTCTGCTTATTTTTTTGGAATAAATTCATTTACCTAATTATTGCGTGACTAGACTGACAGACCGACAAACAGACAGACAGTCATACCAACAGACAGACATTTTTTAAAAGCTGTTTTATAGAGTCTTAAAACAGGTTAAGTCTCAAATGTGAACAGCTCTCAAAAGTCAATGCTCAATGCAAGTTGTTAAAATATAACTGAGAAGTTAACAATTGTCTTCAACAGATACTGTTGCCTGTTAATATTAGCCATTGTTAGTGGACACCTCCCATAAAGGACACTAATTCAAAGGCCCGTTTGTTCTTCCTATCTAATAAGCACATTTGGTGCCTCTCATAAGTGGACACATCTCGTAAGCGGCCACAGACACTTTTTGTCTTAAAATTTATAATTCACCTCCAATAAGTGGACATCCTTGAAAATTAAGTGATTTTTCGTAAAAGGAATACAAATTTATGTACAAAATCCGTATACTGTTGTCAGTGAAAATTTTATTACTATGAACCAACTCATCTTAAGAATGATAAATAATATTCAATAAAATATAGAAGTGTCTTGAAATTTGAGTGGCCATTGTGTTGAGAAGACAGTGAATTTCAGAATTAAGGATGTATTTGTGACTTTACAACGCTTGGCCCCTATCGGCCAAAATTCTCGTAAGCAAACATCGGTAAGCAGACACTTTTCCAGACCCAATGAGAGGTTCAAATGTAGTTATATGATTAGTTATATAATGTATTTATATAATTAGATGACTGCTGCATGGGAGAAGATGATCTCCTCCGTGACAGATATCGAAAAAAAGATTGAGAGTAAGAAAAACCTAGCAGCGGCATCTGCCTTCCAACTGTTATTCCTTCACGTTGGACTGCAGATGTTTATTGAACCTGCAACAGCCATTGACCTTTTAGAAGTAAGTAAAACAATATGTCTTTATACTAGGCTACAGTAAATTACTCCCCCTTTAAACCTTCATTTTTGTTTGGTTTTCTAGATAGTTCAGTATAAAAAGAGAGTCAAGCTATACCCACATTGGTTTATTTATTTGATTCTGCCACTTCCCAACTTTGTTAATTCTTTAGTACACAGTCCATAGATGTCATCATCAATAGTGTTCTGCTGCATATCCCTCATAGCATTCTACTAAGATATTTCCGGTCTTCAGCATCCCTCTTCATGCCATATTAGCCCCTTCAATGATATAAACAAATATAAATACAAATCAAGCAAGTCCTTAAAATCTATCTCAAAATAAAAATATTGATTTTAATAGGGTTGGTCATAGGTTCCTGATGATGACTTATGGATGAAAGTACTAGTATAATAAATATTTTGAAATTTTAAAACTTATGTTTATTTTTTTATCCCTAATCTGTCAGCTTTACTTTTGTATAACAAAACATAAACTCTAACTTATTAGATTAACATTCGTAATTGTCTACATTATTTTTGTGGACAGTTAATATAATGTAACTAGGACAGATATTAAAATAAATTAACCATCTTAAATTTATTTTGGTTTTCATTACTGACAAATAATTGTATCTTTTAGGAACTTAGTAATTGCTACAAGAAGGCATTAAGTAAGCGTCGATCTGTTGCCAAAGAAAGTAATGGTAAGAATTTTAAAAAAATGCATTGTAACAAATACATCTCTCTACTGGTTGAAAGAGCACAGCATGATTAAAATTATTCCTACTATTCCAGCATGCCGACGTCACTTTGTGAAATAGTATACTATTTCTCAAAGTGACATCATTTTTATGACGATGCATTGCGATATAGTAAAATCCTATTTTGCAAAGTGACGTCACTGACCATTGTGATGTTTTCACAGTAGCAAGTGCTTCTAGGCCCCACTAGCCTATCCCTAGACATTCTGAACAGTTAACTGACGATGATATAGACGAAATTATCAATTCAGTGTATAGTATGTCCATTTTCCTAGAATTCTGTGGAGATTGTGGTGTGAATTTTGAGGATGTAGGCCTGGGGCCTAGTAGTGTAGACCTTGATTGCACCTCCCCAGAGTTTACGGAAAAGCCTAGGCCTAAGTGTGGGCCTAACCCAAGCCCTTCATCTTTATGGTGTTTGATGTAGAATATGAAACAAATATAAGTTGCCTATTTTAAAGTTTCTGGTTAAAATTATTATCCTCATTGACTCTAAATAGTACTATTCACTTCAGGGCTGTTCCCCTCAGTACACCTTTGCCCATAGTTTTAACCAGAAACTCTCAAGGCAACATATATATTTGTATATTAAACAGTGCTGCTACAGTGGACTATGATTATTTCACATCCATGGTAGCAGAAAAATAAACCAAGATTTTTCTAGCATTCCAAAAAAAAAGTTCTCATCTACAATGCCAGCATGGTGTGGTGGACTACAATTGACCACAACTATTGGTGATGCCGTTATAAATCTCAAGTCTTGCCTTATCTAAAGCATTGTGCTTCACCATATCAAAAATTGTCTATTTTGAGAAGGGTTATAGGAAATTAATGATTTGAAGGAATGAAATGAATAAAATAAAATGGTAAGTGCTACATAATTTATTTTACAGAACCAGAGTGGGTTGAGGTGGTAGTAGACATCTTGATTGGATTGCTGTCCAAATCATCACATCTGCTAAGAGCAGTCGTTGACAACACATTCAAAATGATCTGTGCCCATATGACAAAGAAGGCATTGACTTTATTATTAGATGTAAGTTTGTGTATTGTTTTCGTATGCAAAAGGAAAAATAGTACTGTAGGCTAGACCCTTCACATGGGCAAGAGCCATTATGGTTGACCATGTTTAGGACAGTAAATAATTGTTTATAATAATAATCGTAATAAAATCAATCAACTTTTATTAAGGAATTTCATACATACAGTAACTTTATTTGAAAAATGGGAAAGTATAAAAAATATTAAAAAACTGTTTGATGTGTTTAATACCTTATGAACACAAATGTGTATTCATTTCATTTCATTCTGGTTTATTCATAACATATTTCAATTTGCAGTAAAAAACTGAATTACATCAAAATTTACATAGCATACATTTTTTGAAAAAATATATGTATCTACAGAAACATTAACACTACGCAATAATATAGTAATTACAACATTAAAGTACCTATACATAATAATTATAATTGGACTCTACATATCATTAAAATAACTATAAACAATACAGTATACTGCTACAAATTAAAAAAAAAACACCTTAATGTTGGCCTGATCATCATATTGCAATACGGCACTAGTTGTTAAATAAATTAATTAAAAAGGGTATCGTTGATTTACAGAATCTTTCAGTACAAAACCTGGATTGGAATAACTTGTAGCTGGACCGTAAAGAGCGGCCTGTGGCAATTCAACTTGTAAACAGATGAATAATTCAATTACTACAGACTTTACAACACTTTTAATCAGGCTGTTTTCAGTTCAGCATATATCCTTACATTAAAATAAACTAACTTTCGTCCAAATTTACAAAATGAAAGTAACCTGCAAGTAACAAAAAACTTCACTTGCATCGCTTGCCCTATGCTTATAAAGAAATACAATGGATGGATTTATAAATAAATAAAAACAAAACAAAAAATGCAAAACAGTTACACAAAGGCAAATAATAAGTCTGCAGTTGCTTCTTGAAGGTTTCAACGATGGAAGGCTTGACGATTTTGATAGCATACAGAGATTTCCAGAGTCAATTTCCAGCACGCTAATTCAGCAATGGTTTTCTATTTTAGCTTACAGTTTAATATACAACTGTTGTATCAGAGCTTACACAGCTTAAAATTACACTGATATTGGGTGTGATAATTTAATTTTGTAGGTGTTAGATCCAAAGAAGAATAAACCAGAAGAAGGCAATGTGGAGTTGGTTAATGATTCAGGTAAGACAAATTATCTAAAGTATCATTTATTTTTTTGAAAGATTTTAGAGACCATTTATTTGGGAGGCAGTGTAATTTAAAACGTACCCTGCTAATTTGGTAGAGTAGTAAATTAAAATTAGTTATTGTTAAAATTGCAATATTATAAATTATGAATCACAAAATAACAGTAATTTATTTTTAAAGTAAACAAATAACTATTAAATGCTATGGATAATTTTAAGCCCCTTAAATTTACATCACACGTAGTGAGGTGCTGGCTTAGGTGATAATTAACCACCCCATGTCATTTATTTGAGGGTGTTAGAAGACTTGAAAAGAAAAAATCTTTTTTAGATGGAAGCTTTCCTGTTATATTTAGTAAATATGCCAAGAGCAAACTAAGTGTAGGTTATTTGTTACATGTTATAGTGATTGATAAATATAAAGTTTGTATTTTAGAAACTAAAACAGTTATAATACTTTTGCCACTGGCAAATAGAAAAACTATAAAAATTATGAAAAGATTTGACTTTCGTGTAAATTGGTTTTGGTAATTTTTTGGTTCTGAACATAATATGGAATTATTTTTACACAACGTATTTGAACCTTGATAAAAATGCACACCGATGAAAGTAATATCCTAGAACCTCGATTTTACATACTTTAAGGGGCCAGAAGGGTGTATATAAATCTGAGGGTTTGTAAAATTGAGTTATGGTCTTTTTGTGAGTTTGTTCATTACTTATTAACTTGTTTATTCACAACTACCCGTTGTTTAACCCTATAGAATTTTAAGTACAAAAATATATAAATATTGGTTGATTTGAACACATTTTTAAAACCATGTCTAGTTAAAGTTTATGTTTCAGCTAAATTTAGAGGTATGTAAAATTGAGGATTCATAAAATAGAGGTATGTAAAATCAAGGTTCCACTGTATTTCTAATTACAGTAGTAATCTTTTTAAATTGTACTTTTGTCTTAGACATGGAAGATGATGATGTTGATGAAGACAAAGAGAATTCACCAGTAAGTTTGAAATATAGTCATTTTTAAAATAAAATAAAAAAAAATCAATTTATAAATGATTTTTTTATTTGATTGTACATACGATTGAATGATTAGTTGCAATTTTTTTTTTAATGGAAAATTCCTTCCAAAATCCACCAAAATTAAATTTCTTTGGAAATTTACTCATTTATTGTTTCTAAAATAACAACATGTTTAGTTAGTTGTTTAATTTTATTCTCGAGTAGAAAAAATCTAATAATTATCAAACTCTTTCAGGCTTATTCATCCGCTTTATCTGTTAGGATCTGCCCTCATACTAGTTTTATTCTGAAGTAGAAAAAAACTAATGGTTATCCAACTCTTTAGGCTTAATATTTTGCTGATAATTTACCGTTGCTAAGGTAGTAAGCTGTAGAGCGTATCTGCGCGATTGCACCCAGGCTATTCTCACCATTGTAAGTGCTGCGTTTTGCAGATACATACATGTCGCACATATAGCTCGCTGACCTGAAGCAGTCAATATGTTCAACCATATATGAAGAGTGTTTTGCTCAATTTGAACTCACACATTGCAAAAAATATCAACTTTGGAAATGCCCCATGGCAATTACTACATATGTATATTAACATTATCAGCAAATCTGTCACCTACCAATCGCATGTAAGATCCATTCACAAATCTTTAACACACCCATCTTGATAAACTTGTTCACAACCTCCCTATTCTCTCTAAGAGTCACTTTCAACTGAAATTTTCAAAACATGTTTTAGTTGCTTGCAATCCAATCGGTTTACTTTCTCTCTGTTTTTATTAGCAACATTAACATTAACTTTTCAGAGTAATGGACATGTTAATGAAGAAGAAGACGATATAAATGAAGATGAAAGTGGTTTAGATGAGGATGATGAGGAAGAGGAAGATGACGAGGATGAAGAAGATGATGAAGATATTGAAGATATTGATGCTGAATTCAGAGCTAAAATCCGAGATGCACTAGGAGATGCTGCACAACCAAGTGATGAGGTATTGCGATTAATTAAAAATTAACTGAAAACAAGTACTCGTATTTCGATCAGCGCAGACTCTTTTATCCTTCTAACTTCTGTAAAAACTGCCCTTTTATGAAGAGAGTGCATTAGTTAATTAACCAATCAAACAGGTTATAGAATGCCCTCATGCATTAATGTATTTGCTTCTAAATTTGTTTGAATTTGTTAATTCTAAACTCATTTCATCATTACAATAGCTCAGTTTTTAAATGCCTTCAGATTGTAAATTTATGTTTTCCAAATAAAACAATCATAAGCTTGTTTTATAAAAAAACATGATCTGTGTGCCTATCAGTTGACAACAGTATACTTTTATAAAGACTGTTTATTGGGTTTCCTGACAGTTCAGTTTAATGTACTTATTTATCTTTTAATTGTTAATTTTGGTAATTAAAAAAGCTTTTGACTTGTCAAAATTGGCAGCAAGGTATTGAGGAAAAAGGAAAACATTTATATATACATACATATTTAACAGTTTATGGAAACAAGATGTTTCGAGCTGCCCTTGGTAATATATATATAAACTTTATTTATTCACGATAAAAATTTACATAAAATTGCTCGTTCACCAGAAGGTGTTCTTCCACG
>JAOTQE010052628.1:0-20652 GCA_025631205.1 Nesometra sesokonis
TTTTACAGTGAGAAATTATCAAAAATATAGAGGCTTCCAGCCTTTTTGATGTTTTTTGCTCATTTATAGCATATAACGTTGCAATATTGAGGATAAATAATTTTAAAATAACCTAATTTCTAGAGTCATCATCATAACTTATGTATTTTTTCAAGATAAGCAAGTTATTTTCAAAATCAAATTTTTGTCATTTTTCAAGTGACAATACATCTTTAATGATGTTTTTTTTTCTTCACTCTTTTAGGTATTTCTTTTTCCTGCAATTGAAACAGGACATATTACAGGGCAAATTGGTTCCCCCGTATGATACTGCAGTTGAACTTGCTGCTTACGCTGTGCAATGTAAGTATGAATCATAAATCATGATAGTTGTGATCAATTGATTGGATTCATCATGAAATAATTGATATCATCATCATCATCATCATCATCATCATCATCATCATCATCATCGTCATCATCATTATCATCATCATCGTCATCATCATCTCATCATCATCATCATCATGATTGTTATTGTCATCCACACTTAATCATTTTAACCTCACTATCATTAGAATTATCTTCATTGTCATTTTCATCGTTATCAGAATGATTATCAACCTTGGCATTATCATCATCATCGTCATTATTGTTATCATCATTATAATTGTCATTGACATCATCATCACCGTCAACATCATCGTCGTCATCATCATTATCATCACCATCAACGGCATCGTCACCACCGTCATCATCATCATCATCGTTGTCATCATCATCATCATCATCATCATCATTCCATGGTTGGTAAGCCATGATATAGATTAATAAGTTAGGTGAATGGTTGTACATATTGCTGTAGTCATTGGTATTACAACCATTTTCCTAATCATCACACTTATTCAAGATCTCTTGCTGTACACAAAAGAGAATGACATCAGTAATAATGTTTATATTCAGTTGTGAATTATGGTCCTCTCAGAGTGATGTGTCCAATAACAATAAACTGCAGTAAATACCTTTACAACACCGTCTACATGAACTACTGTTTATACTTTTGTCAAAAGTGAAAGTATGTGAATAAAATTTTGGAAAATGATCAGAGAATGGATAGGATGCTATTTCCCAATAGCAAGATTGAAAATATAGAATGAACAGATCGAAGTGGTAAATGGTGCTGGAAACAAATCATATAGAATTTCACTTCAAAATCAATGAATCTTCAATGTTGCCAATTTTCAATGAACTGAAAGTATCGGGGTAAACTGGTTGGATAACCAATTAACGAGTGTGGATGGTATTCCCCAGTAGCGTATATCTATTATGACAGAAAATATAGAAACATCAGATCCACTATTTCAGTATAAATAGTACTGACAGCAACGCAACCATATAGAATTGCATAACTTACAAATCAACGGATCCTAAATGTTGTCAATTTTAAAGGGGTACTCCGGGTTTGGCATTTCCATGGATATACATATTGAACAATTAGTTGTAACATAACTGACAAAATATCACAACAATTGCACAATGAGATAATTAAGGAAAACACTTTCCAAAGTAGGTCTTAATTCAAAATATGGGTCTACTACTTTTATTACACAATGCTAAAAAATAAGAAAATTAGAGATTCTGAAAGGGTTGTGTATGAAAAGTCACATTAAAAATGACCTGTTTGAATGGGAATTTGACCGAGTTATAATTTGTAAAGTGATTTTGTTTTTCAAGCTCAACCCTTTCAAAATCTCTGATTCCACTTTTGATTTGACTCAATTTGCAATATGTTCTATATGAATCTACGAATCCTCATTGTTGCCAATTGCAAAGGTGAATAAACCTATTATTGACAGGCTAACAGATCCTTACCAAAACAGCAATGATCCTGAGAGTGTTGACTGCTTGCCTTTGGGCTAGGCTTGTCTCCTGATTATAGCTCAGTGTTGTGGTTTGATTATGAAGGTGAATGAGATAGGGGACTGAGTTGGCCTTAACCTTGCTTCATACAGTTTATTCTGATCAGCCAAATGATAGTAACATTCCTAAGTTGTTCATCACTGGTGTTGTTTAGCTTGTGGTTATCTGGTGGGTTAGCCCCATAGAGCACCATGTGGTTTACCAGTAGAGAATTGTCAGTGAGTAATGGCTGCTTGATCAGGCCTTCATAAAGGTCATTCTGAGCACCCTGCAGTGTTATATTATAATATTTTATCATCAGTTATTTTTGTACGCAAGAAAACCTTGGAGCACTTATTACATAAACCTGATTTAATACAAAACTATACTTGTGTAATTAACACTCTGTTTAAAAGGAAAACATCATAAATATGCTTACAAAAATTAAGCCTCATTAATTATTGAAAAGGAAGTTGTGTTATTTTTTAGGGAAATTTGCTAGTAATATTTAAAATTAAGACAATGCGTTTCACTTATGTATTCTACAGACCTGGCTCATGGACATTCAGAAGCAACATATCATAACCCCATGGGTCCCACATGAAACATAATGGAAGTCAACATAATAAAAAATAGCCCTCATCTCTGTTAAGATTGTAAACAAATTTATAATAACTGAACAAATTAAATTTAATGAATTATTTTTAGTCACAGAGATGAACCCCCAAAATTTCTAGAGACACCAGAACAAGCCTCAAGTCTTGGGAGCTATGCTACTGTATGTATAACTCTGAAAAATAACCACAACCTATTTTTGCAACTATGAATAGTACGATAATTATACCAAGGAGTCGCCATTTCACTAATCCTTGTACAATGGCAACCAACCTACTGTAGCCCAAGTGTCTTCCTAACAAAGAACTAGAAGCTTTTTTAAAATTGTCGGTCAGTAAACTGGTGACCTTTGATACAGCATCAGTTTAAAATTAAGTGTAGGACATCTTAATATCTCATTAATTTAAATATCTTGTGGTAGGTAGGATTGCATTCCAGCCTGTTGATTGCTGGTTGTGAAATTATCCATTTAGCAATAGACATTACAAATTAGTATAAAATTAATATCCTCCTAAGGAGTATTTATATCAATTTGTATAAAATCAATTAAGCAACAATGTTAGATCAGCAAACAACACTCATTAGATGAGATCTTCATCATGCTTTTTAAGTCTCAATATGAAGCATGGAGTTTATTCAACAATGCTAGGCCAGAAACTGGGACGGATCCAGGATACACCAAAAGGGAAGGGGGAGGGGCGCACTTTTCAGGTCTGGGTGGGTGTGGTTGCCAGTTTTATTTTGACGAGAAAAAAAAGGTTATTTCCTGTACTTTAAGTTTTTATGGTAAATTTTGGACCCGGCGCACCTAATATAAGCGGGTGCGCAACTACGTTTTGACGATAATAGTGGGGGGCGCCGGTTCCCCCCTCCAAATCCGCCCCTGAGAAATTGCTCTAAACTAAACTAGAAATTCCTGTGTCTGATTTGGCATTACATTTTTTTCATAAGAACACACTTTATAAGAACACAGTGGCTGAAATTGCTAAATAATTAATAACAAAATAAAAACAAATTGAGGCTGAGAAAAATTCAAACTGGGTCTTCTTGTATTAAAGGGAACTTAAAACACCAAGCTTATCACATCCTCTTTTCAAAAGGTTACTGAATCAACTTAATATTGACTCCATTAGTGTTATCAGATGTACACTAATATAATCAGAAGTTCCATGAAAGGAATGATACTAAATACCAAGCCCAGATTTTGCTTAAATAAAATATGGTGCATGATTTCCTTTTTGAACCAACCATTCACACAGCACAGTAGGCCTATAGGCCTATACAATACAGATTTATCTTTAAAAAATATGTAAAATATGAACAAAATAAGAACATTTTGCACCTGAAATTGCCAAAAAAAATAAGAAGCCTGAGCCTGGGCAAAGTTTTACTGGTTCTTGTACAAAAACATATATTATCTATCTAGCTGTTAATACTTTTTAAAAAATTACAGTTCATTAATTACTTAGCTCAACATTCCGAATACAGCATACAAAACCTTCGCTGACCAATCGTTCAGTGTCGTGGGTCCTTTATTGTGGTAGGCCTTGCCCGAACACATCAGAAACGTGCCAACCCTGGACTCTTTCAAAAAGTTACTGAAAACATCTTTTTCTCTCGATCTTTTTAGTCGGCCATTCAAGTCGTTCAAATGATTGTGTTTTTTTTTTTTATTGCTTCAAGTTTTACGTCTCGTTTACAGCTCCATTGAATGTTGTGTACAGAAATGAGTACTAAATCAAGTTCAATAAACATAATTAAAGATTTGCTCTGTACCAGTTTAATTAATTCATTACCTATTTGTTTTCTTTTTTTTCAACAGCTGAACTAGGTGATTATGATGAGGACATCCATACTGCTGAGCTGGTATCTGAGTTCCGTTTCTGTGCCAATCAATCAGAAGATATGGAGGAAGATATTCTTCAAAAATTCAAAACTCTTCAGTATGTTGATTTTAATATAGTTTTTTTTTGTCATGCCACATCATGATCCCACAGCAAGTTTACTTGCCACTTACAGGATAACTACATCATGCTGTCTAAACCAAATCTCTAATCATATGAGGCAAGGTATGGCAAAACCACCAAGTTGTCGCCCAGTGAGTTATTGAGAAATAAGCAAATAAACAACAGAAAATATAAAGGAATACAAATTTTGTGTATATTTTGTGCAATAACTTCATTTATAGATGTCCGTTTTTGACCATTTAAACCACATTTTGAAGCTTACAACATATGTAATAAGGTTTTAATATTAACTCTTATTTTCCATTTTGCGACAACTTGGTGGTTTTGCCATGCCTTGCTCCATATAACGTTTTCGGTACACCACATATGTAGTTTTAAGCTATTCAGCATTTCAATCAATGTGTTTCGATTGTCCTCAGGAGTCCACTAACTCCAGAGGACGATCAAGGCACATCGATCAAAACATTGAGTAGCGTAAAAGTACATATGTGGTATACCGAAAACGTTGTTTATTGACATCTCACTAGGAGATCTAGAAAGTGGGACTGTTAGATTAGGGGAAAGAATAAACCTTGGGGAAGAGAATGTTATTGAACATGCATCACCAAGATTTAATTGCACCTTGAGCACTATTGTACATCTTTTGGCTTTGTGTCCAATCCAACAGCAAGTTTACTTACAACTTACAGGACGAGAACTTCATCATACCGTCTAAACCAAGTTTTATTATGAGGCTTGGAGAGTTACTGTTAGGTCATGGGAGAGAACCTTGTGTTCAGCCAGGTTCGATCCCAGTACTTCGGATGTTAGCCACCAAGCTACAATATATCTTCATTGTTTACTATTATTATGTAATGGTATGACGTCATATAAACAATCCCTTTTTTGTAGATATCTTCAACAATTTTACCATTTAACTGATCATATCAGCACAGCATTTACGCCTTCTTTCACTAAGAAAATTTATATGCGAGTAATTGTACAATTACCTTTTTTATTCTTTAATTGAAGTCCTCTGCCAGACATTTCACATTGGCTTTTCAGTTTGTTACTGCAAAGTACTAGACTAACTTTCTCGCACCAATGATTATTGAACCAAATTATTGAATTTAGTGTTAACATAGAAATGCAATCGAATGCACATTGTAAACAACATATAATTTTTACATTGAGTAAATTCATTTTCAACAACATTACAGTTTATTAGTTGTTAACATATGACCAAAAAGTACGAGATTGATTGCTTTTGAAGGATCATTAGCAATATAGGTGATTGCCCCAACATCCTGTAACAATACAGGAAGCGAGACATGTAGTTACCAGCATATTCCAGGCATAGAATTATTTGTCTGTAATTAAAAACATCCAGTGAATAGTGTTGTCAGAGGTAGACTTAACATCTGTAATTAAAAGCATCCTGTCTAGATGGTTAATCAAAATTTTATTAATCAGGGCATTGTTTGTCTAACTTGGCCTATTAATGCCTCGGTCCTTCTACAGCCGGATTCTGGTGCCATCAAGCTTGGCCTGTTCTATTCAGGCTAGGCCTAGACCAGTTTTGCAATTTTTCTATAGACCATAGAATATTTATTAAGCTACCAGCATATGATTATCATTATCAAGTTACATCAAAGGAGATCTCATAATGCCTGTTTATCCTATTATGATAATGATCAATGATAAATTGACTAAAGGAATTGTATGTTAATATAAAAATTAAAATAAATAGATGTTTTTATAATAGGAAAATTAAGTCACGGTTTAACATGTAGGCATGGACCGATACATCTGGTAAATCCTCTAATCGTCTCAAGAAATGTATTGGGCACTTTAATGTGCATATGAGCTGTTTGTGTACGCTAGGCCTACAGTACGGTTTATAGTCCTTATACAAGAAGAGTTGTTCTACCACCGGAGTCATGGTGCGAGCAGGCCTCGAACCCATGCTGTTGTTTTTGACATGGTTCATGTTTCTCCTGCCTGAACCGCTTGGCATACAACTCAACAGTTAAAAAAGCAAATATTTCACTTGAAAGAACTTCTTTGCTCTACCTGAGGTTCACTTTATGTAGAGTCTATTTTTCTAAAAAAACTCCCACAATATAAGAATTATTTTTCTTTTCGATAGAATTTAGGGATTTTCCCTCTGCCCGCCCCCTTTCATCTGCTTTGGATATAGATGCCAAAACTGTTTTTAATAGTGTGATAAAACTAAAGGTTATGGAGAAGTAGCATGCAGACAATTAATTAAATTCTATTAATAGATTTAAAATAATCCCATATTTCAAACCTAACAACTTGTCTGTTATTTTTCTTAATTGATAAGCTGCATTGTACAACCATTACATTACGTGGGTGGGTCAATTTATTTTCTGTACTGGAGGGGCTGTGGCTGCCAGCCACAGCCCCCTCCAGTACAGTATGATTATATGTGGCAGAGCCAAGCCAAATGAGACACAAGTCAGAAAATTGAAAATTGAGTTTTTTGTTTATTATTGTTTATTATAAAACTAACATTATTATCTTTAAGATGCAAAAAAAACAATCAGTTTCATACGATGTTGCTTTGTGAAGTTATGAACAATCAAAGTTCAAACATTTAAAATGTATGTTTTGAGAAAACTGCATTTAAAAATTGTTTATCCGTATACATTGACTATAAAGCAAGGTTAAAAATTCCTTTTTTGATCATATCTGAAAATTTTTAAGATAGTATGAAAGTTGAATGTAGGAACTGTATATTTGTTAAATAAAATAAAATTTAAAAAAAAACGACAATTTTTACGTTTCTGCATTTTGTGGAAAACTAGCATTTGCGACTTATGTCTCATTTGGTTTGGCTCTGCCATGTTATAAAGGAAATGTACTTGTAGGTCAGAGGTACTGATGTATGAATTGGGCATTTTATGCTCCCTGTGAGACCCATGATTTACTACCTTTTGTGGGAAACCCATCTCCAGGAAAGGAAAACACCTGTTTTGTATTCACAAAGTTTTCATGCAAAGGAAACAAATTACAAAAACAATGCAAATGTGGGCTATACATAATTAATAATGTCATGTTGATAATTCTGTAAATAATTCATGTGTTGAATGATTGCTGAGTTTTTTTTTTGTCAAAATATTTACCTAGTTGTTTTTGTCAGAAATTTTAAAAATTGTTAACTGTTGCGGGGCACATGCAAACTATTAAAATCTGTTTGAGGTATCATGGACTTTTGAAACGCATGAAATTATCCAAATCATTTGGCAAAAATAAATTTATATTTTTGGCAAAAATAAATTTATATCTTTGTCAAAATAAAAAAAGTAATAAAAAATAAAAATAAAATGCAATCTTGGAGAGTAAAATTAAGTAAAGAAAATAAGAAAGGGAAAATCAAATTAAAAAAAACTTCTTTCAGTCCATCAGGCAAAACTCAGAAACCTTGATGTAAACAACTCACCATTGAAACATGGTTTCAAAGACCATATTTTCTCCATAATCAGCCAAATGACAAAAAAAACAACTATTAAATTTGAGCACACTGGAGACAATTAACTAATAAAAAATAAGAAGAAATTTGGAATTAAACATGAGGAAAATACAATATTTGACGTCCATATTTCAAATAAGAAATAACTTAAAATTATATATTGACATTTATCAAGACAATGACATTGTCTTGATTAATGTCAATATGATATGGTCAATATAATAAGCCAGATTCATTTAAAAAGACAATAACGAAACACTGTATACCTGCTAACTTTTTTTGACTCCAATGCGTGAGACAAATCCCACCACCACTATCTGGACGACATCCTCTCCCATTTCATTCTGACGAGCAAAAAAAAAAAAAAAGCCGTTGTCTGACCACATTTGGGCCGTTTTTGCCCAAATTATCGCTATTTTTGGGGCGGTTTTTACCGTATTTTGCTCTATTTCGTGTCATGTGTGGGGAAAAACTATTGATATGACTGCTTTGGAGTGAGAATCTGCTAATGCGTGAGATAGATTAATTTATGACTGAGACGTCAAAAATAGGCTCCAATGCGTGAGACTCTCGCATAATACGTGAGAGTTGGCAGGTATAACACTGAGGTGAAAAAAGTCTAAAAATATCAAAAATCTCTATTTACAATAATAATAATAATAAGTTAAATTTCGAGTGCCTCTCTTGCAAAGAATTCTCTATTAATAAAAAATGCGTTACTTGCCATTAGAATATCAAAATGATGTTTAAAAGGTTACATGCTCGTTGGAACTCCTTAAACATATCCTTGCGTATTAAAGCATAGAAAGAGCAATCTAAGAATAAGTGCATCTCATCCACAACTTTGCTTATTCTTAGAAAATAAGAAACAAATATGGTATAGGTGGCCTGTACTGTGCTCGGTTAGACAAAGCCGTAGAACATTTATTACATGTTGGAATGAAACCTTGGATCATAGACACCTAATGATCATTATGCTTCAATGCACACACATCATTTTATCCAGCTGAGCTAAATAGCCCTCTAACAACATGAAGTGTTCAATATGGGTAATTTTAATCTTCCCTTAGGGCATTGCAAGTCTTCTGTGATGGAAAAACCAAGATCCATCCTGAGATAATAAAATCAACAAAGGAAATTTTAAACAACAAAGGCAAATATTCTTCCCCATTTTCCTTAACTATTGTAATCTGCTTAAAACACGAATCCACTGTACAAGAAATTTGATTAAGAAAGTGTTTAATATTATTACATCTTGATGAAATTGTGTTCCCAAGTGCGTGCTAAGGTCTTCATTTCAAAAGAACAGAAGTTTGCTATCTCATATTTCTTATCCATACGCATGGTGAGACAAAAGAATGGTTGGTTAATGTGGAGAATGCTATCCAAGCAAAGTATGGAGAATGCTATCCAAGCAAAGTATCCATTGATCTCTTTCAATATTCTGCTCATCCAAACACTTTTGAGTAAGAAATGATGACCAGACCAAACACTTTGATTTATTAAAAATAGACAAGATAGATAAATAGAGCTCGCAAGATTTTAAAGGGCAGGTTCGGCCAAAAAAATTATCTTCCTTGTATGTTTTAGTTTAAGTGGGGGCATATTCAAATTACAAGATAGAATCCCTATTCTTTTACATACAAATTGTCTGAAAGAGGGGTATTTTAAATAAATTGTGAAAATAAATGGTCATTCTAAAAATATATAGAAAAATATTTTTCTTATGTGTTTTATTTCTGATGTTTTTATATAGTGTAAAGTAGCCATTTCTATTTGGTAGTAAAAAATTACCCACTTCGCTATTTTGTGTGTAAAAGAATAAGTAGGAAATCTAGCGTTTATTTTTATGTTTTTTTAAATTCATGAGACTCAAGGGGAAAAAATTCTAAAAATTTCCAAATAGGGCTGAATATACTTTTTATGATTAACTAAAACATATAATGAAAAGTAATTTTTTGGGTGAACCTGCCTTTAAATACAGTATTTTTTTTTGTCGGACTATCTCCAGCTGATTAATTTTGAATTGGAAGGGTCAAAGTTCAAGACCAAAATCTATGATAAACAAATCGGTCAAAAATGGTTTCATCAAAAACTTGGCTGCAATGTCTATTGGCCAAATATCTAGAGATGACTTAATTTTGAAGGGACATTGTAAAAGTTCATAATAAAAAAAAAAAATGTACTGCCTAGTGCATGCAGTAAATTTACAAAATTCTTTAATTTCAATGCATTGCATGTCACTGCAGTTTTGCACAGTGAATAGTGTAGTGGTTATCATCCCGCCAGCCCCGAGTTGAATTTTTTTTTATTGGCGTACTGAATGTACTTCAAAATATTTAGCTCTATGCCATTTGTTCTTTTTTTATTGCCGTAAATATTTATACCTCTTAGGCCTACACGTTTTTATGTCATGGGAATTAATACAGCAGAGAATTATGACGTGGGTGGAGGTATGCAATCTAGTTTAATTATAATTGATTGATTGATTAATTGATTAATCATAATTGATTGATTGATTGATTATTTGATTGGTTATTTGATTGATTATTTGATTGATTGATTGATTATTTGATTGATTGATTTATTGATTAATTTTAATTAATTTTTTCACCAGCCCTACTGGTCTCTTATGTGCTTTATGCCTCTGCATTCATCAGTGTTTCTACCTAGATATTTTAGGTTGTTGTAGATGTATAATATTTCACTATCTTCCTAGAAAGGTCTCATATTTGAGACGATCCCTCAATGACATTGACTTTAAACCTGGAGCCCCATGGAGTACATACTGGGTTTGATGACATCATGTCACCAGAACATAAAAGGAGAAAATAATGTCCCTTGAAATATGATTATCATTCCTGATGTGTGACACTGTGACAAGATTGATGATGACATTATAGATGTGGTTGCTTGTCAACCCATGAGCTATGTTTCATTCTAATAACATTTTTTGTTGACCTAAATAATGTGATATCTTGTAATAATAACATATACTTTATGGTACAATGGTGTGGCAGATAATGTGTGGAATTTTTTGCAGTATGCAAGCTTAAATGTTGTGATGACACAGGGATGTTATTTTGCTGGGCGGTAGTTAGCGGGACCTCCCACCCTAAAAAGTTTCGAACTACCCTAAAGCTTATTCTAGGGTCTTCCACCAGGGAGGTTTTCTCTATTTTATACCTCCCTGCTTCCACCAAGCCTCTGAAACAGTAAAAATAATGTTTTTATACATTTTACCACCCATCCTTCAGGGCTCCCAAGTCTCCAGGATTAGCCTGGAGTCTCCAGGAATTTTCCTTAGTCTCCCGGGCTCTAGGAAATACACAATTTTCTCCAGGATTTTTGATAAATTAGCAACATAAACAAAAAAATATGTAGTATTTTTTCATTTAATTTAACACAAATGGTATTTTCAAGGTTGGTTTATGAATAATTGTACTATATATAATAGTAAACGCCTTTCATTTGGAAAAATCAAAGCATTTTTTTCATGTGATTTCACTTTTAGATGCCCATAAAATGCCCAAAAACAGTTATGGACGCCGACCGACAAAATCTCCAGGATTTCTGGTTTTCCTACTTGGGAGCTCTGCATCCTTACATTGTTGCCACCCACCCTTGGATTTTTCTAGCTACATCCCTGCTGACAAGCCAGTGATTATGCTGATGGGTATTTTAACTTTTTTAATTTGGACAACTTTATATAAAACAATTATTATGATTTCTGATGAAGACATGATAAGGCTAAAAATAATGAGGCATGTCATGGCATAACCACCAAATTGTTGCAAATTTTAAAAAAAAAAGAGTTTATATTGAATCATATTACACCTTTTGTAAGCTTTAAAATGAGGGGTCAGTTATCAAAATTGAACATCTATAACCAAAGTTAAGGAACAAAATAGAGAAAAATGTCCTTTGTATTTGTTTATATTTCCTGTTGTTTATTTGCTTATTTGTCAATAATTTCCTGTGCGACAACTTGGTGGTTTTGTCATGTCAAGTCTCAAATGTAAATATACTACCCTGTCCCTGGTGAGTGAGGTAATAAATCAGTTTTTATATTTTTGTTTGTCATTAAAAAAAATTGAAACTCATTGGGTTCTTTAATCTGAAGATATGTTTCAACCTTAATTAGTTCAAGTTTACTTTTTCAGTTTATGCTAATAAATTAGAATTGAGCTTGTTTGTTTGGTATCACACTGTCGCCAGTACAGTTCCCTTATCTACCGTGTACCTGCATTTACATTCTTGTGTTCAGACATTGAAAAACATGTTTGCTTTTCAACGAACCATTTGAAATCATTTTTTGCAGGGTAATTGACTCCAGTCATCTAGATATATTAACCTAGTTGTCTAATAATTCTGCTCTGTTAATTTGCATCTATCATCGTACACTTATTATGTTTAAGATATTCTGCCAATGTGATTTATGAAGACTTTGTTGTCAATATTATAAACTGTAATTACCATAATCATCCAATTTAGAGGTCCCTCTAATAATTACCACATCAAACATTTCTTGCACTAAGCGTTGATCTCAAGTGCTGTGAAATGTAGGAGAGCATATATTGCATAGTGTTCAAATGAAATACAAGCATATGTTAATTTTAGGCCTATATCCATAGAAATGTATCAAACAAAAAAATGGGATAAACATGAAAGTATTTTGTTAATAAACATACCTCTTAAATTTATGGTAGAAATTTACAGTAAGGTATCAAATGTTGTAAATGTTTTATGATGTTTAGAAGAATGTATTACACTTAGGTAGATAAATTGTGTACAAATAGATGTGGTCACCTGATTGGTTGTTAATATATGTACAGAGGCAATATTGATAATTTCCTGGGTTTAGGACCTTGACCATCAGGGGAAAAAAATTAGGTCTCTGCTAATTAAAGACTCTATTAATTGGTATTCGGGTAAATTTCCAAAGCTGTTGTATGTAGAAAAATAAATAAATTGTTATTTATATTGAATTTTTAATGATGAATAATTCTTCTACTAATAATTCAAGCTGTCCAACAGGGCAACCATATTTTTAAACGAAAATGTGTGTGGGGACAACAAAATAGCTTTCTTGAATGACAAACAACTGTTTAAAAAATTTGCAAAGCCTATCAAACTTCCTTGCGGTCTTCAACATCAGTTAAACCTAGCTTCATTGTAACTTAAGCCTGTTTTCCTGTCGATCGTTAATCCCAAAAATGGCGATTTGAATCCGCGTTTTCGATTGTTAATTTTGAAAAATGACAATTTTTACAACGATCGACAGGAAAAGGGGTCACTTTCGACGTCAAAAAAGTTTGACGATTTGGATTGTCAAAGTTAAACCGAGTTCAACTTTGATGATTTGGATCGTTAAATTTGGGTGCTCGCGAGGCAACATTGCCCGCGGCAAAAATTTATTTATTTATTTAAATCACACATTTTGTTTATTTATTAAAATTTCGGGAGTTGTGACTTGCTTCAGAACATCAAAATACAATTATCTAACTAGTATATAAAAATTGCAGTTGAAAAGTTGGTGAAATATGTTTTATACTGATTTTAGTTCGTCGTGAATATTGACAAATTTCGTTGCGCACAGCGTAGTAAATAGCGAAAATATAGCGGTCCAGTGTGATTTGAATTTTATCGTAAATTTTTGAACTTTTTTTTTAACGATTCAAAACGCCGTTTCAAAACGGCGATTTTGGAATAACGATCGACAGGAAATCAGGCTTTAATGTCTTGTAAACTGAAATATCCTAAGTTCTGTTTTCATGCTTCTGATGACACAATGTCTTAAGCCTTTCATGATTTATACCCGATTCACACGTACAAAAATCTTTACCATATGTAACAAAATGTAACCAGGATATCTCACCAGTTTTTCCTACTGAGATATCTCAGAATCTTTACCAGCCTCTAAGAGGCTGGTAAATATTTTTTCCTAGATTCTCAGAAAATTTAACAGGATGTTGCATTCACACGCGCTATAAAATTTAACAATTTGTTACATTTTGTTACATTTGGTAAGATTTTTGTACGCGTGAATCAAGTATTAGTTAAAAATCTTTTGATTTATAGTCCCCTATAAGTTTTCAGCTTAAATCATCATTCTACATCCCAGTACATGCTTCCTATATTAATTCAGTTGATTTAATTCTCCTAATTAACTCAAAAAGTTCCTTGTATAAAATGATAAAACATTAAAACATTAATTTGAAATAAATATAATAGGTCTATTATATATCATAATTTTGTTGATGTGTATGTTTTTATTATTATCTTTCAGTGGTCAAACACCAGCTGATGCTGAGAGAAACTACTTGAACAAGGCCAAGTGGCTGGAAATGTATGGAGTTGATATGCATAATGTAATGGTAAGATGTTGCTAAATAGTATACAACATCAATCCCTATAGGCCTCTTAATGTTGTTCTTTTTGAAATGCATCAGCTGTTGCGATTTTTTCCATCTGTATATTGAAGCCAATGATCACTGGATCATTGACATCAATTAGAAAATAGACATTAAGTCACAACCTGGTGTACTCATGATCAACAATTAAAAAGATTAAATTAATTTTGAGTTTTTTATAAATTTCATATACATCATCAGGGGTGTCATTATGCTCGGTAGAGGTTTTCATGGCTGCCTACTCTAAAAATTTCTTACCTACCTAAAGCTTATTTTAAGGTCTAACACCTGGCGTAATTTCAACCTGCAACACAACCTAAGCCTCTGAAAAAGTTAAAATTATTTTTATAATCATTTTACTACCCACCCTTACATTGTTTCCACCCACTCTTAGATTTTTTTGAGGGGTCGGAAGTTCAAGACTCGCTCATGACGGTAACTTGTTTACCTGGGCAGCACACTGTACTTGCATTGCTGTAAAATTGGGTCGGCAAATTGTTGGAAAGTAACCTGCGATGGATTAGCTTCTCATCTAGGGGGAGTATCATACTCTCAACCACTCACGCTGTTGAAGCTGGAAATAAGCTCCAACCCAACATGAGCCTTCGACTCGGGAAAAAGTATTTATTTTTGTAATTGTAACATTATCTCTTTTTTTTTTCACAAAGGGTAAGGACAACAATGAGTATGGTCTCGGTCTTACTCCTACTGGTATCCTAGTCTTTGAAGGCAAAAACAAGATTGGTTTGTTTTTCTGGCCACGGGTTGAGAAACTGGATTTCAAAGGCAAGAAACTCTACCTGGTTGTGATGGAAGATGATGATAAGGTATAAGAATATTGTAAAAGCTATTTGTTTACATTTGTGTAATGTGGTTTGTAATTGTATATATCTGGTAATAACTATCTTGGATTTGTAATCTAGACATGGATTGTAAAGGCTTTATTATTGCCTAGCAATTCACTATGCATGACACTTTCCTTACTATACAATGCGCATCAAATGTTTGTCCAATTGCTAAATGGTCTAATTCACAGACTATTTTAGATGCACACTTCACACATTTGACCAACCCTGACATTGATTGTACCAAATACTTAATACATTTGAGAATGTTTGTAGGGAATTAAACCCATGTTTTTAGATCATAACATTATACCTTTAACATTAGATCCCTATGCTTGACTTTATGGTGAAAAATGGAATGTGAGCTTAATGGGACGCTACAAAATTAGTAACAGTAATCAACAGTAATTATCCTGACACAAAAAACATCAAATTACATTTTTTACAGAATTTTAAAAGAAGTTATTTTCTTTTGTCTAAATTTTTTACTTTAAAATAAACAAACAATACCGTATGAATTGAATGTTTTTTTTTTGTTGAACATGTTGGAATCATGTTTTTTTACTCTTGCAAGGTAATGTAATCACACATGTTAATTTGAATCATGCTTTTTTCTCTTTTATTGTAGTTAGCAGAAACATGCATAAACCATGTTTTTTTTTGTTTCAGGGTAATGAACAGTCGCATACCTTTGTCTTCAAGCTTCAGAGCAACAAGCAATGCAAGCATTTATGGAAATGCGCCGTGTCACATCATTCATTCTTTAGATTGAAAGGAGTTGCTAAACATAGAACTGAGAAATCAGGGTTCATCAGGATGGGTTCAAGATTTAACTACAGGTAAAAAAAAAAAAAGATTTATGTACGGAATCACAAAAATGTTTAAGGTCGGAGTATTATAATCCATACACGGGCAGTGGAAGAAGGGGAATGAAGGAGACACGGTAACTGGTGGTGGTAACTCTCTTCATCTCCAGAGGCTCCAACTTAAAATTCTGATGTTTCCAGGATGTCAAACAAGGCAAAGGTTATGTACATGTGATACACATTTATTGTATTACTTCCGTTGCTATGCAATTGCTCATATAATGTCAACTTAACATGCATCGGGTTTGTATAACCCTGGTGTTTGTGTTTCACTTCCTACTGTGAAAGGTAATCTTGTTTAGCGGTATGTGCACTCTTTAAATCTGATTTGTTTATTTATTATTTATGTCTGTGCTTTTAGTAACATTTGCTTTCTTCTGTTTTTATTCTATAGTGGAAGAACAGAGTTCCAGTCGGCTAAAGCTAGTAAATTAAGACGTTCTGCTACATTTGAACGAAGACCAAGCCAAAGGTTTTCAAGACGGCCGTCTTATGCTCAGAAAAGAGGTTTTTACTTTTAGATTTCGATGATCTTTTATATTATGACTTTCACCATCAAAATAAATGTTGTGACATAAATATTGTATTTAGTAATCACTACATACGAAATAATTATGTTAAGAAGTCTAAGCCGACACTATTCATAGTAAAAACAATTCAGGGCCACGTAAAAATATGATAAAGAGAAACATTTAATTAAAAGTAAGTCACGTCATGTGATGCAGCAAGTACTGGTTTGTACTTGTGCTATTTCAGCTGTCCACAACATGGGGTCATACATGGAACAGTACACCGTGCTAACCCCCCTACTCGTCTCTAAAGATGTACTGGGTTCTTTAAAGTACACATGAGCTGTTTGTGTACACTGGGTCTACAGTTTTGTTCTACCACCAGAACCATGATGTGAGCGGGCCTTGAACCTGTGCTGTTGTTTTTGCTATGGTTCACAGTTCTCTGCCTTAACCGCTCGGACATACTCTTAGTCAGGAAATTTTGGTGCAGCAATCACAAATGATCTTCAGATAAAGTGAACATAGACGGATTGGCAGATCTGGTATCCTTATCTGATACTTTAATATAATTTAATTGTAAATATTTTGTTTATTGATTACTTACAGCTGCAGCTGCATCCAGTGTGGCTGCCAATGCCATTGCCATATCTCGAGAAAGACGTCGAGCTCAAGCTGCAGCAGCAGCAGCAGCTGCAGCTGCGAATCCAGCAGCTGTCAGTGTTCCTACACCTATAACTAAAAGCAGTACATTGTAAGTTATAACAATTTTCATTTCAAAATAATATTCATAATAATCTGTCATATTATATTCTGTTTTCACATAATTTGCTTCACATGAAGAAATGTGGCACTGTTAAAGATGTATTGTCACTCGAAAATGAACAAAAAGTCATATCCGTTAATTTTGAAATTAACTTGCTCAAATTAAAGTAACATTAAAGTTAATAACTTGAGAATTGAAATTAGTGTGTTTAAAAATTGTTTATTAAGATTTTTACACTAAAAAATGATCAAAATTATAGAGGCTGCCAGCATTTTAAGGGATTTTTGCTTAACTTTAGCATTATAATGTTGCAAAATTAAGGGTAAATATTTTATTAATATTCTATTTTTGAGTAGAATGAATTTTTCACAATAATCAACTTATTTTCAAAAACAATTTTTTTGTAATTATATGTGAAAGTTCTTTGAAGTAAAACCAAATGTATGCTTGTATACGTTTTGTTGACTCTCAGCCAACATCGTCAGTACGATTATGTCTGGTTTTCAGATTTCTTTCTTCCTCCTGGAATTATACAAAAATTATACAAAAATATCTTACGTCATTGCGAGTCATCGATAAAGTCACTGTCATCAGATGAAATTTTTTACTCGATATTATCTTTCTGTAATTTATACAGACCCCCCTCAATTTACTTCATGTTAAATACATCATGCTTCATATTCCACACTTGCAATATTTAAAATCAACTGAAAACAGAATATTCTATTAATTGCTTTTCTCTTTTTTTTTCAGGCCTCGACCTTCGACTGGGGCAGCAGTCAGTTCAGGTATTACTACAACGTTTGTAACACCAGCAAAGAAATCGCCAGCCTCGTCCATCAGTGTCACGCCACCTAGGGTGTCACCACCCTCAGTATCGCCGATCTCAACATCCTCGCATGTTGTTGACGGTACGCCACCACCGCCTCCTGATTCATCTTCCAACAGCCCACGACTATTTGAAATTAACGTGGACACGGGTACCAAAACCCCGGTGGCCCCAGACTCTATAACAATACGTACTTCGAAACCAATAGTAGTGGGTGATTCAGTCAAGGTGGAAAGTATAAAAGTGGATAGCAACAATATGAATGGACAAAGAACAACCACGGGTGTTGGCCTTTTAAGTACGTTGGGCCATGCTTGCACCAATCTTATCATTCTCCTCGCTACTATTCATTCTTCAGCTACTACCTGCTCTGTTTTATGGAATAAATTGTGTTTCCATTGATACTATGTGGAAAAATAGGCTTTCTTTTACTGAATTTGGTCAAATTATGATTTTTTTATGTACTACCCTTGTAAATGTGGGAGCAGTTGGCGCAGCGGTTGCAGTTTCGAATCCCAATCGAGAAGTTGGTGGTTTAAGACTCATTCATATCAGTTGCTTGTGCACCTGAGTAATGCACTTTACTCACATTACTTCAGTTTACCCAGCTTTATGATGGGTACCAGCAAATAGCAAATTGCTGGGAAGTGACCTGCAATGGACTAGCATCCCATCCAGGGGGAGTATCATACATCATACTGTCATCTGCTTCATGCTACTGAAACTGGAAATATTCTTCAGCACTATAAGTCTTCAGGCTTGGACAATGGATTTACTTACTTGCCCTTGTAAATATGACATAGTGGTATGAAACTGAGCCTCCAATCAAGAGGTTGGAAGTCCAAACCTGGAATGGAACTAGTCAGTTGTTTGTTGCACAAGCCAATATACTACCTATATTTAATTAAAAGTGGATACCTGGATATGTAAATAATCAATTGCAAGTGGGTACCTGCATATGCAAATAAGCCATTACCTTTGTACCGTCCATGGGAGGATAGATGTTTTTAATTTAGAATATTGATGATCAGAAAATAAATATGCCATTTGTAAATTTGTAAACCTATATTATTAAATACCTTATATATTGATAATTACGTCTCCAAAGTTAATAAAAAAAATAAATCCTTTTTCAAACCTTACAGCTCATTACTTGAGCTTATCACCAGTTTCTGTAGCATTAAGCGGATGAGAGTGTGATACTCCCCCTGGATGGGATGGTAGTCCATCGCAGGTTACTGCCAATTTTCCAGTATCCATCATACAGCTGGGTAGACCGAAGAAATTCGAGTAAAGTGTGTTACACAAACACACAGGCAACTGGGAAGCATGAGTCTTTAACTCCCATCCTCTTGATTTGGATCATGAACCGTAAGCACTGCGCCAATTGCTCTCATTAAAATCTTGATGTAATAAAACATGGTTCATTTAAATAAGATGAGCTTATGATTTTTTGTAAAAAGCAATAACGGCATATGAATTATTTTAAAAAAGATGAAACAGGGGCGCCATCTTTCTAACCAAATTTCTTTTAAAAAAATCTTTTTTTTTTTAACCAACACCATTCTAATAAGCAAATACCAACCATAGAGCAAACTTATCTTCCAAATAGTATCAAATTCCATTTTTTTCTAAATAAAATAAAACATTGGTATCATCTTACTTACCAACTTTGTTTAATTAATGCATTGTGCAGGAAATTTAACAGTTTATGTTCTGCCTCTTGAGTCCTTCCACACAGACAGATTAGCTCTCTGCACTAGTCGGTCTCCCCAGCATTGTGTATTTGAAAGGTTTGATAAAGCTAACCTGGGTGAAAATTAGACCTCCTTAATTCTAACTTTAAGCTAGGTTACATTTTTTAGAACCTTCCAGATAGAAACAATACTGGGATTGACCTACTAAACTAGCAGGTTAGTTTGTCTGAAATGTGTATAGTTTAAAATAATATTTAACCTCTGTTAAATCTTATATTTCTATATTAAATGAGTATTTTATCAATTTTTCTGCTAAACAAAATTTTTTTATTCTGTAAAACTGAGCAGGTTTGAATGTACATAAATTCTACTGCCTATCATCTTTCCATCTTAAAGAGCAGCTATGCAGAAACTTGGATGTGGATCTGTCTAACCTATGCTATGAAAATTAACCAGCATTTTGTATAATATGCATGCTTACCAATAGGTCATTATTAACATAAACATCTATATCATTTACATCTCAACAAATTTTTGCCACTACGTTGTTATTAACATAAACATGAATACATTATCATATAGGATTGATATTGCTAATATAACAGGGGTGTAGACACATTTGCAAAAGTGGAGGCCTAACCAGTTAAAGCCCTATTTTGCCTCAGCCCGACCATGGTTGGGGCTTAGGTAAGAAAATTTTGAAATTTAGAACCTCTAGAAGACTGGAAATGGCACTTTGATGGAGAATTTTGGCAAAATATTTACAAAATTTAGGATTAATTTTTTTATATT
>JAOTQE010052639.1:0-20651 GCA_025631205.1 Nesometra sesokonis
AATACTTTAATATGTTTTGAAATCTTTTCTGTGAGTATTAAAATGTGTTTCAAACTCGTGTAAATATGCTAGGCCTAGGCCTACGGCCGTCCGCGTGTGTAGGCTATCCGTCTGTGGAGAGTTTGCATTTTCGGCCTTACGAATTTTATATCGTCGGTGTATAAGACGCACACCGAATTTTGCGACAAAAATTGCGTATTTAAGGTGCGACTTATACACCGAAATATACGGTACATTTACTCAGATGGGTAATTAAATCTTGAAAAAAAAGCCCAATATTTGATGACAGTATCTTCAAAATTGTGTAAAAAGTTTGTAAACAGTCCTGGCTTAGTCGTACTGTAGAAACAACACTAGCACCTTAACATAAAAATCAATTAAGTATGCATATAGACAACCTTAAAATGGGCATATTGTTGCTATGGGATACAGTGTTTTAATAACGATGTAAAAAGCAGATTTTAAATGAAAAACTAGTAGTAGTAAAAATGCAGCTATTTCTGAAATATTTTATCTTATATTAATATTTTACTTAATGATAGTACAAATTGTATGACTAAAAACCTTAAGTTACATCAAGCAGAGCTGGAATCATGAAGTTTTGATCACGCACGTACGATAAAAAGTTGAGTAAAAATGGCATGTACAGTAATACGAGGACTGTTTGCGGCAAAATTGATACAACTCTGAACAAGCCATAAAGGCTGTAATGCAAATGAGCAGATGCCATTTGCTCATAGCACAAAGGCCCTTTTGCCCTCTTCCATTTCAAAACATCTGCTAAAAACATTGATATAATGACAACAATAAGATTTTATTTGGACATGTAATTTAATATCAAAACTGTGTATCAATTTTAATAATGTAATTATTTCAATGATTCACTTAATTTGCCTCATTTTAACCAATAAAAACCTTAAAAAAATAATCTTAACATTTTTTTTTTCAATTTAGTACTTTATAGCATTTATAACACGATAAAGTAAATTATTTATTAGTGTGTATATATACAATATATATGTATACACCACCTTTATATTTATATATATTATGTATATATGTATATATATTCCTCATATAAAAAATAATATTTAAACTTTTTCCATAAAAAATACTACAGCTGTAGTTGCATTTATTATGGGGTAATCATATTATGCAATCCACAACTTAGGCTACATAATAAAAATTCAAAATTTTAATGCCATATTTTAAACAAATATTCTTTCTTAGAAAGAAAATGAATAAATTATAATTTATAATGGATTGGATTTTCCCCATTAAAATAGTAACAAATTAAAGCCATTTTCTATTTGTTTCTACATATTGAAGTAATTTTAAATAATTGAAGAATGGTTGTCGGTAATTATAGTTTCATCATAGTTTTAGACCTTACAAATAACTTGTTCAAAAACACATGTTTTTATAATACAAGTCGTCTTGGATCAGCTCATTTTAAACTCACAAGAAACAAGTTTTAGTCAACCATATAATAATCGGGTGAGATTTTTTAACATGCAAGGAGATAAATTTGCAGTTGTCACAAAACCCATGACATTTTTTTTTAATCACAAGGGGTATAGGCACATACACAACAAGTACATACACGCAACACTTAGGGATATACTCATGGTGACTGGATACATACGGTAACAATTTCATACAATGTTAAAGATTTTTAACACCAAAAGGATATATTTAGAATTATTCCACTAATTTTAATCACAAGCCTATTGGATTTTTTAATTTTTTGAATTTTCAGATGTTATTACGAAATAGTTTACATCTATATATATAATTGAAAAATGTGAATATTTATGCCAACGATAGATAACTATTGTCATGGGTTCGAGACGTGATCAGTCACCTATAAGGGACAGTTTAATTGGTCAGGAACCGGTTCGAACAGTTAACATATCTGAAGGCGATGACAAGCCATAAACAGACAGCTTGTTTTCAAAATCCCGGAAGGAAGTTTCACAAATTAAATGACCTTCAAAATTGTTTTGGACATCACAAATTTAACACTTAATATTAATAAGACATCTTTTTTGTACCTATATTTTAGTGGACTTAACTAGAATGTAATAATTAGCAAAGTTTACCTCAGGTTGACCTCTGTGACCTTTCATGTTTTTACGTATCAAGGTCGTCACCGAATATGGTTAACAATATTTCTTTGGATCCATCAAAATTTTACGTTTACACTACTACAGTACACCTATGTTAATTATAGCTATATACTTACTTATTTATATGCTTAAAATAGTTTACAATATATGCACTTAATTACTGTAACTACAGTATAATATTTTCCATTCTACACACCCTATGATATAACAATAATAATATAATTACTGATAATTATAAGATTAATTATAGGTTGTATCAATAAATTGGCAAGTATAATAATTGATATAAAAATAGAGGCAGCGTACGCAAGTCCTTATGAGTAACTATGATTTCCAGGGGGTAAATAATTCCTTAACTGATCTTAACTTTACACCTAAATTCTTAATCTTGTTTTTCTAATAATTACCAATGGCTTCGTTGCTGGAATGGGCCAAGTTTAACAAGTGCACCAAATTGTCTCCAATGTTTCTGGAGCCTAAATTGGTAAATTATTGGTTGGCTTAAAAATCTGTCTTTGGTTTGTAAAACTACTTCATCAACGAGTTCAAATAATGAACTAGGTTCCGCATTTAGAACCTATCCTACATTTATTCTGTATTATTACATTGCCACATTTAAAAAAAATGCTTGGAGATTGAAATTGCTTTGCATTTTCTGGTAAATTTGGGTAATTAATTTAATTCTTGCCTCACTGACATAAAGTAAAATTGTTGTAATTTTTCAATACCGCACGATATATTCCCCTTACCTGTATAACAGCAAGTGGTTAGATACGCTCTACATTAAAACTGTGCAGTTGGACACACAATCTGAATATTTCTTTGCCCTAACTAAATACCAATGTATTTTAAGATAAAAACCAAATTCCACCCAAATGTGTCTAGTAGATGTAGTCCAGAATACCAAAGCAAATACTATTCAAAGTACTCATGTAACTGTCCAATCTTGATATGATAATCACAACGAAACAAAATCTATCCTTCTACCCAGTATATGCGCACGGTCTTGGTTGACATCCATACCATATCTTTCTGCTTGAACTTTAGTGGTAGTAATGGAATTTTGCTTGTTGTTAACATCAAACATTACCTTCCACAATAAATCGTCACACATACTATGGGCACCGACTTGCCACAATTGCTTAAAAAAGCGCTCGTTTTTTTTTCGGCGAGATATCTCTTGAAGATCACCACCTCACAAGTGACGTTTCATGTGGAGAGCCAGGTGATCGGATCGCGAGAAGCAACGATCACAATGATTGCACTTAAACGGCTTAGCACCGGTATGTTTGCGATAGTGGCGTGTCAGTTCATCAGAACGAGCAAAGCGCCACTCACAGCCTTCCCATGAGCACTTGTATGGCTTTTCACCTGAAAAACAAAAATAAGAAATGCATTGTTTAGTATGGTGCATACTGTACTTATGAAAAATTTTCAACATAATTTTTATAATATTAACATGTATTACAATGAGGTGTCTATCTGTATTTAGGGCCTACGTCCTCAAATATCTGAAAACTTATTGGGTTAATTGAATTTAAATGTTCAGATCGATATGATTGCCTTGGAATTTTAAATTAAAACATTTATCAGTGTGAATGACTGACCCACCACTAAATATGAAGATCTGGGCAGAGTAAGAATTTTTTTTGTAAACAAATACATCATTTGGGCTTATCCAGGGTTAGTATGGTATTATTAATATTTTACCTACAGAATAGTCACATGTTTCATATTAATTATGTGCATTTATTTTTGTCTTGCGCTCAGCACGCAATATGCTTTTACGACCAATCAATGATAACTGAATTCTCTTAAAACTATATAGCTCTAATCATGAGATGGTGACAATGTTTAGTTTGCTACCAGGATATTCAAATCACAAACATTTTCTTCAATATTAAAATTCTCAAAGTATTTATTTAGAAATTATTAATCTTATATACATCAACACTGTACACCAAATCTCTCAAATAATTAGTTTATGCATATACAGTACAGTAATTACCATATTGTACTTGACTTACAAAGTAGATCATTTTGAATTAGAAAATTTTACAAAATTAACTTTGGCCTTGCAAATTAGGTGAAAGTCTACGATTTTTTTTTATAATATGACAATTACTATACGATATATTAAGCTCATTTTTGTTGACTTGCTGTGCATTTGAAAGTATATTAGTTATTTAATAGCAGTCCATAAATGAATAATATTATCACATTCTACGCGATTCATTTTTTTTAGAAAGCTAAGTTGATTACAATTGAGCAAACATGGACCTACAATGTCAGGCACTATATCAAATTGTTTTGTACAATTTTCCAAGTTATTCTATATATAAATTATGCAAATTATCATGTTGTCATGGTCACATGCTATTGTTATGACACACATTTTTTGGAGATAGAAGAAGAGTAATTAGTTGAAAAATGACTCTATTATACTCTGTTCTACTTGTTTTTCAAGAATGGAGGGTACATACGCAAATCTAAATCCAGCCCCACTCCCACTTCCCTACCCCAAGAAAGGAAAATGTGGTTGTATTGTAATTTGTTTTGTGTGTGCGTCTTTATCTCAAAACCATTATTTTCATTTAATGTGAAATTTTCAGACAAATTTTATTATTTTAAGACAACTTGTATATACCGGTATAAGTACATCTAATTTATATTTTAAATACTGTATGTGAAAAAAAAATATTCTGAAACTACAACTTATAACATTAATTTTGGCCACAACAAACATCTGGACAAAAGCATTGACTGTTCAAACGAACAATATAATCATCCCTGGGGAAGCGCTTAATAGAAGTAATTTGCATATTCATGAGCTTATTTAAGCATCATGTGATGGGCAATCATGGTTTCCTTTCAAATAATTCTCCAGGGAAGTATAATCTATAAATTACTTTGGCTTTTCTCGCTTTCACCGATATTGCTTCCATAACATATTGGGTTCTCACTTTCAGTGCTGGTCCTAACACAAGTATGTTCTTCCCATTAAATGAGTTGTCACTCAAGTTGAGGTTTTATTTCACGCAATATAGGTCCATCAGTTAACAGAGCCATTTTCGCTTTCAGTTTGCATGTCTATTCATTCAGAGAATTATAGACCTATATTTAGGATTGTTTGGAATTTTAATGATTGTCACGTGTTTGCATTTTGTAATAAAACAAATTCTTCACTAGTTATATAGATCAACAATCAGGAAATTGCTAAGAATTTTGTATATGAATGTGAACGTACCATAGTCAAAAGACTGCATTTTTAAAAGTATTCATGCATGGAAGGGTTAATAACTCCTACTGTAAGCCTCATTCACACTGAACTTATTTCGGTAAAACTAACAGACTTGCAGGTTAGTTTTACTGTACAAAGACGTGTGTGGACAGACTAGAAATTCTCACTCTAACCCCTTCTGCCAGTTAGTTTTCCATTGAAATCTGCCTAGTAAAACTTACCGAGCTAGTTTAACCGGTCTGAAAAGTCCAATGCGGACAGCGTGACTCGGGTAAACTTCCCGAGTCAATTGGGCAACCCATGAGTTGTGAACTTCTTGAGTAACATGGTTTATTTTACAAGGTTAAATCATGACAAATAATGCAAGTGCAAACAATGGCAAGATTTAACTATTGAAATGTTCAACTATCAACTATCTCTTTTTTAAACCCACTGCAATTGTGGCTTTACAGTCAAAAGACTAGATGTTCACGCTAACCATTTGCCAAGTCGCAAATGGTAACTGCAATGCTCATGTCTAAAATAAAAATGACAAGTTGGCAAAATAAAAGATAGTTTCTAAAAATTTGGCTAAAAAATGGTGACTTTAGCCAGTTTGACTAAGAAAAAATTGACCCAAGTGCGAGTGTTGAGATTGAAATTTTAGTTTCTAACCAAAGATTCCTACTTGCAGTTGAAACAACATTTCATACATGTTCTATTTTGCCTTGGACTACAAATCAGATTGTTAAAACACAGTAGTTCCATCATTTTTTAAAAATTTATCAAACAGTTTGAATGGTTCCAAGGAAATTACCAAATTTATAGTAATCACATGTTTGAACAATTAAATATTGTTTAGAAATTGATTGTCAATTTGCTTATTTTTCCGGGAAGGTCAGAATATGTTAGGGAAGCTGACCCAAGGTTGGCTTCAAGGCACATGGTCAAGTAGGCTAGTCGACAGCTGTACATTTGTAATTAATAATAAATTAGATAACACAAATTTGAATTATTTTTAAACAAATGCTACAAAAATACAGTATCATTTTAATCATAAATAGTAAAGGGCAAGTAAATAAAAACTATACTTGTTCAGATCAACCCTTGAATAAATTTTAGAGGAAGGGTGAAATTGAAGATTGTTACATATTATATCTTAACAGACTTTATTTTGACCGTAACTTTTTATATTGTTTCCAAAAAATACCTAATAATGCTAATTTAAATTTGGATTTCACGACAAATAGGTACTTTTACATACTCAATTGACCCTCTGCTTCAATATTTTTGCCAAAAACATGTAGTCACAAGTCACAAATCAATTTATTCAATCCCAAAAGTAACATTACAAAATAAAAGAAATTCATTTGAAAGAGTTAAAGTACATAACAATTAATATGAAAAAAAAAAAAATATTGTGGGATCTGGGAGACTCCCAAAAGACCAGAAACAGTCGCAAACATGGGATATTACCTACTACTACTACTGACATTATAACATGCTGAGGAAAAATTTGTAAGTATTTCAACCACCAAAGATGATAGCTAGAGATTAATTGGTCGGATTGGACCTTGGATAGTTTGTCAAGTTGATCTGTTGTTGACAAGCACCAGCTTGACCATTTGAATATTCATACAGTAGACTAATTTTAACAATGACCCTTGAACCACAGAATAATGCAGGCAAATCATGTGATATGAAAACTGGATTTAACTAATTGCCTGTTATCCTTGCTAGAATTTGGCAATATGTACACTGTCTAACCACCATGTTTTAACCATCCCATGTTAAAATCTTTGCTGTTCAAAATGGTGATCTTATAACGGACACAGATTGAGTTTCTTTGGTTTTCATTTAAACGCAGACTTAACAGACTTTGAAAGAAGTATGGCAGATTGCATTACGTTAAATGTATGTTTGATTATGCATAATAACCTCATGGGAGGAGATGTAACCTTTATAAGATATACGATGAGCGATTGATGATACTTTTTACATGATCATTTTTCACGATATAATTACTTATGCAACTTTATTGAAAGATTACATTTGTTGTATTGAACTGTTCATTTTGCATTAGAACTTGAATATGGTTAGGAATAAGTGATCCAAAGATAACTACCCCATTAAAG
Organism: Nesometra sesokonis; assembly: GCA_025631205.1. NCBI lineage: Eukaryota > Metazoa > Echinodermata > Crinoidea > Comatulida > Antedonidae > Nesometra > Nesometra sesokonis. The sequence continues at coordinate 7,485 of JAOTQE010052639.1, forward strand.
TAATAATAACATAGTTTACAAAGCCTCAATAAATTAAGGCAATAATATAGTCCATCTCTGTTGTCAACAGCTATCCTTAAAATGGCCTCTTTATTTGATTTCAAACATTTAGATAAATGATCTTTAAGCCCTTATAAAACAGACAAGTCGTTTATGAACGGCAGAAGGAACAGAGACCAATTACGAGACCTCTTTAACAGTCATAGAAGTTTTCATAGTAAACAGCGCGGACATTATTTCTAGGCTTATAATGCATTTTTTTATCCTACCAAATAAAAAACTATTAATAGTCGCCATCATTACTGTAGACACATGTCTGGACATATGGTACTGTAGGTTTCGATACTGAAATCAAACCATATATGGTAAAGTTTTTAATTGGTATATATTTTAAAACAAAACCCTAAAATGTACTAAATTAAAAATTTCAAAAATAAACGGTAGTGCCATAGAATAAATTGATTGGTTGATGGTTAGTGTTTTGGGTAAATGTACCAACAGAAATACATTCTTGTATAAAGAATTAGTCTAGTGCAGACTCAATGTTGAATTTCTCCTCTTCACACCCCCATCCCCCTCCTCAACAATGTTGGGGAAGGAGGTGGGTTTGTCTCTGGGACATCCTTCTAATTGCTGTGGAAGGAAACTTTTACTGCTGTAGTAGACCACCAGTTCACAGCAAAATTATACTGTATGTAATCATATAAAATAAATAATAATCTCACTGGTAAATTTTTTCTGTGGGAAATTCAAGCCCTGCATACTGTACAAATGTATGTTTCGTTCACTGTTTGTACTCGGCTCACAGATTTTTTGCATTTTTTGTTTGCTTACAATTGTAGGAATCCCTTGCCCCAAAAACATTTTACTTATCAGTACATTGTAGGCCTAAATAGCATGTTTATAAGGCCTAAATTGCTCGTATCAGTTACCTGTTGGGCAAAATGTTTAAAATTATGTGGCTGTCAAGGAACAGCAGGCAAGTGATGGTACACATATACTGTACTACAACAGGGTTAAAATTTCGGCAAGAATCCGAGAATCCATCCCTACAAGGAATCATCTTTGATTCTCGCAAAGTTAGGCTAAAAACGTAACATTATCCACATTTCTAAGGTAACTTTTATAGCATAATATTTACAGTACATGCACGAACATGCATTTTTCTGATGGGCGCTGCAATTTTGTTTGTTTATGTATTTTATCACTGTTGATCATTATTACGCATTATCAGTAGTTTTAAAACTACTGATAATATAAAGACATGGACACAAATAAATTAAACAATACATTTTTGCGAAAATGTAATGGTATAAGAAATATACAACTGAACAACCGAACAAAAATATGGGATTCTAGGATTCTTGCCTATTGCTTTTGCAAGAATCTAAACTAATTCCTGTGAATTTGAATAAAATTTTACCACTGTATAAAATACATTCGGTCTACAGTATGCAAGTGGTTATGCAGTGCACAGATTTTAATCCTCTAGTTTCTCCAAGCATGTATTATCTTCAACTAAGCCTTAGGAGGGTGATATAACTGGAGTGATTATTTTTTTATTTGTAAAGTAAAGGACTTGCGGAGTGAAATCACAGATTGATAACGGCTGTCAAAATGCGTGGGATGTTGGATTACCCAGAGGTTGCATTTATTTAGGGCAACCCTTACTTGGATAGGAGAAGAGAAATATTTATGGTAGTATTTTTCCAGTGTTATCAGAAGGTAAAGGCTTTTAAGAGCTGGCATTCCTCGCCTATTGGACCAACACTTGCGGTTTCTATCAGCCATCACATCTTGTAATGGTATCTCTTACAAGCAGTTCAAACACAACATGATTGATAATAAAGTTGTTGTCCCAAGCTGGCTTGAGGTCAGTGCTAGGGTCTCTCCTGGCTTTTTCGTGGCAGGATCAAACAGGGCTTGTTATGCCTTATTGATCTCAATGATGAGTTAAGATGACTACCTCTATTGGATATGTTTGAGTTTTCTATTTCTAGCCCCTGGATCAAGGTGGAGAAAGGTATGAGTACTTGATACGTACTCAAGGGTGTTGTGGGAAAGTAAAAAACTTCACCTGGGAAAATAGCATAAAATTAAGCTAACGCACAGAGCAGCCCTTCAAAATGCTTTTAAACTTGTTGTTGCCTAGCAACTCTACAACAAACAGGTGATGTTTAGATGACAAATTTTGTGGGAAAAATTTACTAAGTTTACAAATTTCTCAATCTGATCCCCATGACTACCGACAGTTTCAAGAAATTACTTCATTCAAATTGTTTTAACACATTTACTAATAATAACATTCCTCAACTTGATTATATATCATTGTGTTGTGTGTACTTACATTTTTCAACCCAATTTATGATGAGGTATATGATTAGTGTAGTCTATTTTTTCCTACAGAGTATTTCCTACTTATTTTTTTTTTATAAAACATAATATAGGTCTACTTGTTTTATTTTGATTTGATTAACTTTCAGGCCTTGAATTTGGGCTTTGTAGGGGCAAGGCCACTTTTGGTCTATAATGCAGGCTACAACTATAGGCCTCGAATTTGGGCTTTGAAGGGGCAAGGCCATTTTTGGCCTAATTTTGAAGGATACGACTAGCAGAAACTGGGCACCAGAGGCCATTTTGTACAAATCTCCATGTATTGCTGACAATTAGGGGTGCCAAGGCCAAAGTGGCCTTAATGATTGTCAAATTTTATAGGCACTGAAGCCAACTGAGGGCATCAGAGGCCAGTGGCCTTGGTTAAATTCGAGCCCTGCAACTAGCATAAACAGGGCATCAGAGGCCATTCTAAACAAATTATATGGTCATGTATTATTGAGAATAAGGGGAACTGAGGTCAATGTGTATTTAATGTTTTATGATACCGAGACCAATTGAGATTGCAAGACTCTAGATTTACTGTAGGTAAAGTGCCTTGGTTAATTTTAAACCATGATTTTTATATTTTATAATGCAGTAGGGTATTACTAATCTGAGTGAATCCATGTGTTTCAATACAAAATGACATTTTAGGCTTAACCTTAATCTTTAAATACTATCTATATAGAAGTTTCCTCACATAAACCCATCAAAATGTTTGCCAAATGTTTAAGACTTCATGTCCGGTTTAGCAGTCAACTAAAATATGATCTTACACTTCCGTCTAAAAATAGATCCAATCAGATTTATGAAATTCTCAAGAGGAAAGTTTTGTACAATACAGAATGAATGTAAAGCTTCTTTGAGAATAGAGTAAACAATTGAAATTATTTTAAGGGACTAAAATTTATTTTACATTTGGTCATAAACCCACCCAACACTCTTCCGATTATTAGGTATCCATCTAAAAATAGATTGATGTCATGTACAGTATTAAAGAATTTACTTCATACTGTACTCTGAGCGATGAAATTCACTATGGAAAATTATGCACAATCCTTAGAAATGGGGAATATTCTTAGTTAAGTAACCGACATTACATCAAATGAACGATATTTGAATATTTTATAATCACATCCCAAACCTGGTGACTACTGTACAGCCAAACTGTAAAATGGGTCCTTAGGTAAACAAATCAATGGTTACCCCTCGTCCCACTGAAGTGGGGAGAGGTTATTGCAATGAGCTGCGTCTGTGTGTGTCTCAAAAACTATTGGGCCGATTGAAATTTTTAAACAATGTCAGAACCAACTGTATCTAGGTCCTCCTGAGGTTTGGTGAGCACTGGTCCACCTTACCACATGAATTCTGGATTCTAATCTATATGATTTTGTGTCTACTGCCTTCTTTAAGTGACAAAAATACTGATATATTCTGGTCCTATCTGTTAGCCGTTGCCATTAAAATTCCAAACATAATCTTTCTTGACCCTGAATAGAGTATGTTTATTCTGTGTGCCTGATACCTTCCTGGACTGATCATGAGTAGATATAGTGAAAGTATGAAAAGAAGGATAATAATATGGCTTCAGGCTGTTCACAAATGAACACACAAACTAACAAACACACAAAGAGGGAAAAACATAACCTTCTTCAAAACATAGGCGAGGGTGTAATCGTTTATGATTACTTTAGTAATGCATTCCAAGCACACTTGAATAGTTTGGTCAAAAAATGTATTATTAAATTTTCTTGTTACTAAGATTAACATAATTTGTACTGGTGCATTAACTTCTAATTCTGCATAAATTGTTACTTTTTAGTGTTATTAAATGAATTTAAAAAGTTTCAAAATTAGGTCACTATTGTAAATCAGGCAGCACTTATAAATGACTGCAATGTACACAAATACACCAATAACAGTTTAGCTTGTCAGAAAAATTAAATCAAACTTGATCAAATTAACTTCAGTTTGTCCCGCAATTACGATCAAGGTTAAAACAATATGAAAAGTGAAATGAAACCAGACTAACCGTGGATATTGCCTATTTGTTAAAGGCCTAGATTTATAGAAATGCACAGGAATTATATACCTTCCATAACTGTACATTCAATGTGTAATCTGATTCCTATTAGCCTTGGCACCACACTATCATAGGTTTTTTTCCCTACATTTTGCTAGCAAAATACCCAATCATTCTACAGTAAGGTTGTCTGGGTTAGAAACCTGTCACAGTTTAAATGATAATACAAGTAGATATTTATCAGTTTCATTTATAGAGCAAGAATATGTGGGCGTTTTTGAAATGTAAAAAGTCACAGGTAAAAATAACAACTTCACAAAAACTTATTCAATCAGCGTTATTCTTCATTGAGTTTCAGGCAAAGTCTTTATATTTGGACCGTGTAATTTGATCTATGACCCCTGAGGGTTTTCACAAATGGTAGAGTTGGTGTTGAATGCCAAAAGCAGGAAGCAGTATCATATTACGATATCGTATGAAATATCGATATTAATACTCTCCAGTATTCGAGGCCTATATATATGTGAAGTTCTACTAATGGCCTATCTACTACAGGAAATAGCCAGAGTATAGTCTTTACTAAGGGGACAGTTATGACCAGAAAAGTTAATAGGGTGACTCTTGAACATAATATATTGCAGTATTACTGTATAACAATATTTGTCCTATGTCCCCTGATTTATGGTATCACTCACTGAAAACTAAAGCTACGCAATTTATTTTTTTAGGTGCTTGTGTATTTAAAGCACAACTATGGCCTTGTTAAATTTGTATCCACTATCATAATACAGAATTATGTACTTGCAACATGAACTTATCTTCACCTTAAAAAATACTGTATATGGAAAAATGGTGCAAGGTAGGGGAAAACAGTTCTCATAAAAATCAATGCAAAGCAAATGAATAGGTAGTTTCCTATATGTACGTCAAAGAACTCTGTAAATGCTTAGTACGTAATGGTGCCAAATTGTCTACACGTCCACTATATAATCACAGCATTTGAAATGCAATTTAGTTCGAATCATTTTCTTTTTTCTTCATATACTGAGTCTTCCATCTGTTTTGTATATGCTCAAGTCTACAAAAAGATAGATACAACCACAATTTAAAATATTTTTCTTTGCGAACACCTATTCTGCACACTATTATAAACTATTTTCCATTAAATTTGTGTAACGTATTATCTGCTTTACTGACAAATTCATTTTCTTTTGCAGGTTGTGATAATGTTCTGTGAACTTGTCTATGGCATCAATTTTAGAGACAGAAATCTAATTATAGTAATAGCCGATCATGTTTCGAATAAATTAATGCTGGCTGAAATTAAACGGTAAAATCGATTCAGCGAATTGAAATTCTGATTAATTTGCACGCATTTTCAAGCTAGCATTAGGCCGAGATTGTTTGTACGGTATTTGTTAAAAATTTAAATGCCAGACTGGGGACTTAATAAAAACAGATTTCTGTTTGTGAGAAAGACAAAATCCAACTCTTCTTACAATTTAAGCCCCATTGAGAAGTTTTTAAGATGCTTCACATAACTAGAAACATTTTTGTTGCATATGCCTATGAGTTGTCATGGTAACTATTTGTAAGTGTAACAATGCTATACTGATGCAACATTTTATTGTTTAATTGCAAATATGAAAGACATTTTTAAAGTGTATTTTCAAAATTTGTTGGTTGATAGTAACATCTATATTAACTTCCCATTGTTTAATCATATTTATTAAAAAAATGTTTCTGATTAACTATATTTCTGATTTGTAATTATTATAACCAATTATTAAATGTAATTTATTTTTGAAAAATAAATGGTTGTAATTTTTAAACAGTTTTGATACATTTTTAGAGTTATGGACCAGTTAATGAAAAGGCAACTATAATCTTTTTAAAACTGAAACCACGAAGCAGTTAAAACGAAGCCTGATGCTCTACACCCCCGTTTTTGGTAAACTATGGTTCATGAGTGTTACTATAAGTCTAGATGTAGGTAAACTGTCAACACGTACTCAGTGTTGTGAATTTTAATATATTTAATTTTAATTTGTTCTGGCTAGTTCAAACATTATCTATTGATCAACTTAATTGAGAAAACATTTCGTCAATATTGGTAGTTTGTTTAAACAGGTAGCGGTTGAATACATTAATGAAATTGAAATCTGTGCACTCCTTTACTATTTTAATGAATAAAATGTAGTGTGGTATTTTATAAAGTTATAAACAATTTTCAAAACAATTAGAGTACGAATTCTGAAACATTTTCAATTCTGATGAAATTACCAATCAGCTCAGTCTTGTGGTTTTGAACTGAAAACGAGACTGAACTGGACTTTCTTCCGATTTTTTAGTACGTTTTAACACTTTCATCCTAAAAACAAGATTTCTGATCGTAACTAATTTAAAAGTTATTTTTAACAATTTTTAAGTAAAAATTTATGGATGACAAAATTTCTGGTATACCTGTTAAAAATTGACGTACTACACTGTAGAACATTTTGAATGATGTATTGTTACTTGAATAAATGGCATAAAATATGTGAAATAACTCTCAAAATATGTTATAGACACATTTATCAAGAATTTGTTTACTGCAGTTGGCAAGTGATCCAAGACGTTGTGTACCCTTTAGAGGATTGTTCTACTATGTAGCATCTAAGAATAGAATTAGGTCATGAACTTTCAAAAGAATGAGGAGAGATTCTGTCATACTGCAAAGATGTTATCAATAAATCAATGGTATACCGTATGGAGCATTCATGCAGGTAAATATTGACACAAATGCATATCAATAACATTAATATCAATAATTACAATTACAAAAAATCTGTAACAATAATCTGTTATCTTTGTACAATTTATACTGCGAATTTAATTACAAATGCTATCAAGTTTATATTAAAGTTATTACACTTGCCTACGTCAATTCAAAAGTGACATTGAAAAAAAATAAGTTGCTTGTAATATAATTGCATGAAAAAAAAAACTGATAAAAAGCATGCATAATATTCTACCTTACTTTTCAAAAAACCAACCACCCACAGGGCTGTTTAGTCATGTTCAGTTTTCCTGACAGAATCCAATCGAAATATATAACACAAAAATGAGCATGTGATTTTTGTGTTATTTAAAATGGAACTTTTAAATAGTGCACAGCTTTATGGCCAATTTTTCTACCAGATGCATGGGGGTGCTCTTCTTGTTGCGTAGTAATTGGAACAACTCTTGGGAAACAGTCGATTTGTGGGCTTTGCGGGTGGCCTGTGTGAAACCTAGAATGCATAGCTGGTAAAGTCCATTTGGGCGATTGGATGGAGTTTTACTTGCAATAGAATGTGATCAATCTTTCTCTCTGTATTATCTTTGATCTAATCTATTCATTAATACATTGGTTTATTATTTTAGGACTTAACAAAAACATCTGCTTTGGCTGGTTTTAAAAAAGCTGATTGTACCAATGAATAATTAATTTGATTGAAATATTCATTAAAAAAATATAAAAAACACTCAAGACTCACCTGTATGCGTGCGTTGGTGGGCTTTCAGATGTGAACTTTTAGTGTATACTTTCCTACAACCATTAAAGGGACACTTGTGAATACGTCTCTTATCGTCGTCTTGTGACGACTCAGTTTTCTTTGTAAAATTACGAGGTTGTGAAATAGTCCTTCCACGTGAAGGCATTCGGAATCCGGGATTCAGGACTCCGGCAGCGGAGTTCACGACATTTACAGTTAATGTTGTCACGGGAACAGCTACTGGTAAAAGTGTTTTCCTAAGCTCTGGCGATGATGGCGGTGTTAAACTATTCTCCACTAAATTAAATGTTTTGAATTCTGCTTTAAAAGGGTCAGATGTTAAAGAGGATGCTGAGGGTAAAGGTGAAAGTTCACCAGAACTATCCCATGAAATACTACTTGAACTAGAGCTAAGGCTAATTGTATCAAATTTGCTGTCATTTATTTCCGAATCCGAACTACTTGCTGAGTGGTCGAAATCCGTGCATTTCATTAAGAATCTATTCCATGGATTTTCGGGTTCTTTGACCTTTGGTGATCTACATGGTTCTGATTTCAAGTATCTTTCCATTTGCAAACAATTCTGAAAGAACAAAATATATAACTATTTTATTTTCCCATTTAAGACAGCACAAAACAGTTACACTCTGTGAAATAGAATATGGAAACACTGCACCAGACCTCAATAATTGCCATACTGACCAGGGTGTAATCTCACCAATTTTTAAGTGGTTTTTCTACAAAAATGTACAATAAAAGTAAGATAAAAATATTTTCAAGTTTACAAAATTTAATACCCTCTCTAACCTCACTAAAAATATACAATAAGGCATCATTGGTTATATATTTGTCAAAATTCATTGAAATTTGGAGACAAATACATCTTAAGGTGATCTTGTTTAATTAGATAGCTTATTTATATTACAGTATACTTAGCACCAAAAAATGCAACTCTAGTTTACCCAACTTGTGCGACAAAACCGGTTAATGATATATGCCAAGGCGTTTTATCAGGCTTGTCTTGTCTAGTGTAATTATTCAACAGTAAGGGCTCAAATAGATAATTTGATTTGATAAGCTTTCATACAACCTACACAAATCTAGGCCATACCGGTATAAGGTGGAAAAGCAATGCAACTATTATACAAGTGATAAATAAGTATATTGCATAATTCAGCAATAATGATCGAGATTCAGACGATGGAAATCGTGAATTTATAATGGGTATCCTTATTTATGAGGTCTCACCACGAAATGAGTTGCGAGATCAAATTGACCAAAATTAGGACTGATGTCAAATTTTTGAGAAATTTTGTTTTATTCAGTCTTGAGTACTATGTATGGCACTTGTATTACATTATAATGTACTTTTTAGTCAATTTTCATACAGGAAAATGTTCTTTATGCAGATTTTCTGAGATTTATATAGTCTTTTAATTATAAATTTTTAGACTACTTTATGGGCGATTTCTCCAAACCGTAAATTTCAAATGCTTACAATTTTTGGATTTACTAAATCTGATGAATGTCATTTAAAGTGTAGATTACAGCTATCGTCTATTAGACTGCACAGTATCAATAACTCAATTTTGGATTTTTGTACCATGAGACGCATTTTGTGGTTCTTAAGACCATTTTTCAATGGGTTCCCAGTCAACTTACACAAAATTGTCATTGACGACAAAACAGTTTAGTTTAGCGAGATTACTGTTTACCTAGTTACTGTTGGTTTCATATTTTTGTCTGGTTTGGCATTTTCTTTGGTGGTAAGTTTTAAAAGACAACAACAAAAGTAAAATTAAAGTAAACTAGAAAAATCAAATCATTTCTTGTTTACGTCATTGATTAACACTTAACATTGGTCCCTACATTGGCTAGCTAGTACCAATTGTTCTCTTTATAATAATTGGTCTGAGTCATGATACATAAGCAGTTCCATACAATTACTAGCCAATTACAATATCAACGTCATTGTAAATAATAAATAAATTCCTCAAACATCCTTTAAGGTGTTGGTACAGAATTTGTGTCGTGTTATCAATGTTTAAACTAAGTTTCAGGGTGACTCAATGATAACAGTTAATACTGCAAACTTGAGTCCAAGTACAGTACAATTTAAAAACAAGAACATGATTGGTGTGGTTAATAAAGAGTAAATATCAAAACCAATATTAACCTAGTGTTCATTGTTTACATTACAAACCACCTGTGGTTTTGAATGATATCGTTTACAGTATGTGCTGCATAGGAATGTTATGTACTGTAGAGGGCTAATAATTTCTCAATGTGGTTCCTCAAGATTATTTGGCAACTTGTATATTACTACAAAGTTACTATAGACAGTTTCATTCACCATTCATTTATTCATCACTACATTAAAAACAGGTATTTAAATTTACTATACACTATTTGCAAGGAAATGACTTGAACAATATTAAATAATAAATTCTGTTAGTAATTAAAACAAAATCAAGTTTCCATTACAGTACTTCGACCTTAACGAGGAAATAAACTATGAAATATTAAATTAGACTAGTTAATAATTCAAAAGATGAAAAAGAAAAAAAAACAATTTAATTAATTACTTCCCAATACAACATAATTCAAACATAATTTGACCTAATTTAGTCATGCTAATAATATTTCTACTTTTTTCGAGAAAATATTTCTAAAATTCCTTTACTCATTCTGTAATGAATTTACAAATTCTGATTTTTGAAGTATGCTAATTACTTTCCATTAATAACCGAAACTAGCATGTTCATAATCTTATAGACTTGAACAGTAATGTACTACAAGTATATTGGTTAGCATCTTTTTTGGAATTGCATGTCGGGAGGAAGGTTATTATTTTGTTATTGCGCCTTGAAAACGGGTGTAGCGCAATAAAGATTTTGTACCCGGTACTTATGTACTGCATACACAAATTAATGGTCGCAAAACAAAAGTGGTGTACAATTATTTCTCTTGAATTAGCATACAGGTAAAGTACTGATCTACTGATCAAAATTTGCCATCAGTCTGTTGGCCAATCCAGGCCTTGCAGAGTTTTGAAATATTTGGTTGCCCTTCGATAACCAAAATTTGGTTTCCCATCAGTTTTTTTAGTTGCCCTCCAAGTTATAAAAAAATGAGTAATGTAATTGATTGCAGTAATACTAATAGTGTTAAGCCAGCCGTTTATTTTTTTTGCTAGACCTCTAAGATGCTTTTTCTAAAGCAACTAAGATTTTCTGCTGGGGCCTTGGTGACTTGAAGATCAATTAGCGTGAGCCAAGACCTGGTTGTCTGTCGGGACACCTCCAATTAATTTTTGGTTGTCCGATGTAAATTTTTGGTTGCCTTGGGCCATTGGGCAACCAATTCAGACGAATAGTCATAGGAAAATTCACCAGTGGCAATTTTAAAATTTATTTTTGTTGCATTAACTAACAACACCATGTGGATGCCTTTGATTTTTATACTGCTGTTTACTGTACATAACCTCCTTAGTTACCCTTAATCCATAAGTTGAAACCTATAACAAATATAAATTCTTATGCATACTTTCAGGTGATATTCATGCAATTTTTCATTAAACCAAAATACTAGCTTTGTTTTATAACATTAAATGAGTTGTGATGTATCCAGAAAAAAAACGTACTCTCCACTGAATTTCTTCAATACTGGCTACATACCAGCACTGTTAACATGGAGATCTAAAAAATCATGGTCATCAAACAGTGAACAAAATAATAAGTTAATTATAAAATGATTATATTGGTTTCTAAACTTCCATTTTTATGCCATACTGTATGGCAGACATGAAAACAATTGACAACATCAATGTTATAAAAAATACAACATTGAAAATGTGAATACAATTATTGTTAATGTTATTGCATTAAAAATTATGATATATTTTCAGCATTACTTTTTTTATAATAAATTATTGGTCTTCCAGGGATGTAGCTAGAAAAATCCAAGGGTGGGCCAGCAACAACGTAAGGGTGGGTGGCATGACTAAAAACAGAATTTTTAACCTTTCCAGAGCCGTGGATGTGTGGCACGTTGAATTTAGGCTGGGTGGAAGGCCTTAACAGCTTTAAGTTGGGTGGAACAATTTTAGGGTGGGCGGCCCCGCCCACCTCCGCCCTGCATAATTACATCCCTGGTCTTCTATCTCAAACTACATCATTAACGTAGATATTAATATTTGAATAGTTCTTTTTATAAAATTATATACACTGCACTTTCAATAATATGCCATTGTCAATAGCACCACTGATCACTGCATTACTGTGGATATTGGATCTATAGATCACAAAAACGTGTCAATCATGGAACAAAAAGCAAAATTAATATTATAAACAAATCAATATCGTAAACTATGCCTATATATGGCATCCCAATCTGAAATACTCGGTGTAATTATCTTCTCGGTTCATTCATTAACTATTCCCACGAGAATGCTTATTCGTGATGTATGTTGTGGGGACGTGACAAAAGATGGAATCTTAAACAAGACAAGACAAACTCGTGCTTGAGATAATGCTAGTAGTAGATCAATACCCCAGTTGACTCACTGCATGCATAGACTGACCATCCAGGGATCATCTCAGAATCTCTGTTAAGGGATAATCTTGTAAATCAAACTCATTAATAATTTACAGGCAATCTACAACTGGCTATAATTAGTAAATTACCTATGGCTAAACTACTCAATCAATTCACCAACGAAAGCAGTATTCTTATTTGGCATTTTTGAAATGTTTGTCTTCATAGTAAGTTTTCTACGTCAGAAAGCAATTCATTATTTTAAGCGCTTTTAAAAATTAGAATTCTAATCATCTTTATCAAGTTGGTATACTTTTGCGAAATAGTCTTAAATATGAAATATTTTTAACATGAAATAAAGTTTAATATAAATGTATATGAACAAATATTAATAATTATTTAACAAGAATATGATTATGTTATTAACTTTTTTGTATTCACCACCAGTCTTCACAATTTGACTTTGTCAGTAACTTTGCCAGTGAAAAACAATAGTACATTATCTATATCTTGAAATAAGATCTTTGAGTATTTGAGTAAATGTTTAAAAGTTAAGTATTGTTTGTATTGTTATTTAATTCACACAAAAACTTTTAGTGTGCATTCTTATGGCCTTGATCATTAATAATAGATATTTTTATTAAGGCAAAGTAAAATTAATTACTAGTTTCTCGTCCACGCCCTCATCGATTTTTGGAGCCTCATGGATTTTTT